>JABSSZ010000349.1:0-134158 GCA_013755755.1 Fusarium sp. NRRL 25184
AATTGGACTGGCTGCAGCCAGTGGAATGTGCGGATTCTGAATCCTTTTGGCATCATTGCTATCGGAATTGATTTACCTTTATCATGAAGAGGGCGTGGGAGGTTACTATCTTTAGACAGCTCATCGAAGTCATGCATGTATGACATTTGAAAGCAATGGAACTGTGTAAATGCCATGGTCGCATTCTGTGCCTAGCCATGTATGACAAGGCTAATTTAACAACAATGCAAGTAATCGTAATGTAATTTAATCTGTCAAGCTAGTGTGATCGCGTCAGCTTGTTCCTGATCCCCGAGACCTCCTAGTTTGCCGCTTTTCCAACCCTTGAATATATTGAAGTCAAAGCATCAAATGATACGTTTCACCACACAATAGAGAGAAGCCATGAGCCAATAAAGCAACGTAAACCCTTGCAGAATGTGATATCAAGTCGTCATACCTGAGCGTTCTTTAATGAGTTTCGTATCTCTAGAGTTGGGCGTTATTGAACGCGGAAGATAATTGGTCTCAAGACCATGTCGACAACGGAGGCTGAGGTTAGGCCATGCCAGTCCAGTCCAGGCCCTAGCCGGAGATCTTGGAATCAGGTGCGGGGAGTATTTCCCAGCGACCCCTCCCCCCTGTGGACAACCACTTACAGGGGGGAGAGAGCCTAATAAGGTCGCACCAGGAACGGCCGTGAGCAGATCGATTCAGGTTCGATGCGTGCCATTGATTGATTGGCAAGCAAGGACATCAGCCCGTTGCTCCTCAACAACCCCCACCTCAGGTAAACAGCAACAACCAGCAACCAATACCTTACCTTACCTTCAGAGTCAGCCCGTTCCGTTCCGTTTCATAGTGGGAAGGTGTTAGCTTACTGTACGGAGTGTTTCATTTTCTCTGCCTCATTAGCTTGTGCCTGCTTGTTTTGGCTGCATGTTAGGTTGTGTTGATTCTTTCCGTTGCGTCGGCAGACGGAGATTTGCTGTGCTGTGCGACAACCTCTTTTCTTTTCTCGCATTTATATGAGCACATTATCATCTCCCTGCTTGTTTCTTATTTCCTCCCTTCTTCCTTTCATTTAGTGCACACTGTTTCTCTCTTCTGCGAAGAAAATAGAAGTCGCGACAACCGAGACAGATATTTACCACGAACCCGGTTCGAAATAAGACCACGATTTTCTTAGTGGTGGGGTTGCTGCTACTCGACACCGCCAAACTACGATATCCGAATTGGAAGCGGATTCAGTTCGACATCACACGCCCGCTGCGAAACCACTGGCCCGAAGAAGAGGGTCTGAAGCGATTGCCAACCGATTGATACTGCTTCGAGTCAATAGCAGTCGACGAATTTGCAGCGACAACGTCACTCAACCGCGGGGCAAACACCGTCAGCTACCCGAAAACATAAGCTTCCCCACGAACCTACACAATGGCAGATCGCGAGCATGAGGTTGACGATGGGAACGAAGCGCTTGATCCTGAGCTTCTCTACTCCAAGGAATACTGCATTGGTTAGTTCTGACGTGGTCTTGTGTCGTGCGACATGACATTGGGCACTTGGGCGTAAATGTACTGACATGGCGTAGGTGGTGGCAGTTTCGGCAAAGTTTACAAAGGGTACGGCGACGATGGTATGATCCACGGCAGCCGAACTTTGCTAACGAATTCAGAGTCGATAAACGAACGGGCCAGGCTGTAGCGATCAAGGTTATTGATATAGAGAGTGCCGAAGACGAGGTCGAGGATATTATCCAAGAGATCGCCATTCTGTCCGAGCTACAATCACCATATGTCACCAAGTACTATGGATCCTATGCGAAAGGTGCCGAGTTATGGATCGTAATGGAGTTTTGTTCGGGAGGAAGCTGTGCCGACTTGATGAAGCCGGGACTGATTGGAGAGGACTACATCGCTATCATTGTGCGCGAGTTGCTCATGGGACTGGATTATCTTCACACAGACAAGAAGCTACATCGAGATGTCAAAGGTACGAATGACACTTTCACTCCTGACGTCGCTAATTATCTGTAGCTGCCAATGTACTTCTCAGCAGCAATGGCCAAGTCAAACTCGCCGATTTTGGTGTGTCAGGTCAGCTTTCTGCTACAATGACCAAGAAAAATACATTTGTTGGAACACCTTTTTGGATGGCCCCAGAGGTCATTAAGCAATCTGGGTACGACCATAAAGCCGATATTTGGTCTCTTGGTATTACAGCTCTCGAATTGGCCAACGGAGAGCCTCCTTATGCCGATATCCATCCTATGAAAGTCCTCTTTCTTATTCCCAAGAATCCCCCACCACGGCTAGAGGGCAATTTCACCAAAGCCTTCAAAGATTTCATCGAGTTATGTCTCCAGCGAGACCCCAAGGACCGACCGACAGCCAAGGATATGCTGCGCCACCCTTTTATTAGAAGGGCAAAGCGGACAACTTACCTAACTGAGCTTATCGAGAGGCATCAACGCTGGGCAGCTACTCATAAGGGAGAGGATGATGACAACTGGGACTCAGCTAACAGTGGGCGAGCTCCTGCAGAACGTGAGCGAGTTGACGAAGATATGTGGGATTTCGGCACTGTGAGACTTGTTGGTGAGCGTGGCGGCATTGTCAATCGACCAGGTCTCAACCAACTGGATGAGAATGCAACAAACGCACGGGCTTCCAGACCACTAGAGAGCGAGGAAGACTATGGCGAGCAACGGCGAGACGCTTCCCCAACTAAGTCACGAGATTTCGCCCTTCAATCCCTTGAGACTGTCAAGGCCAACCCAGGCTCAAGGCAGTCTAGCCCCCAACGAAAGGCTGTTCCTCAATCTCAATACCAGCAGCCACTCCCATCGCCTACAAGAGCACTGCCTCAAACGCCCCTGAAGCTCCCTCCTCCAAGGGATAACGCCGAGACTCCTCGCCCGTTGAAAATAAACCCCCCTCCAATGGTGCAGGAGTCCCCAGATTATGACCGGGAGCTTCAAAGCCAACTACAGCGTGATATTGGCATGCTCAATCTTGATTATGAGCCACAGACTGAGAGGAAGGCCAGTCCACAGATTCAGCAGGTCCAGCCACCACAATGGACATTACCCCCTGCTCCTCCGGCTCATCAGCAACGACCAACAACTACCAAGCAGATGAGTCTACCTGAGATACCCCCATACAGGCCAAACCAAGTCCCCACACAGCAAAGGGTACCTTCATTACAACAAACTTCTGTGCCTCAAATTCACACGCCCCTCCCAGGGGGTGCACAGGGCCCTAGGCCTCTTCCATCAAAGGCTCAATCGCCCAGCCCATCCGAGTTCAACACGCCGTCAGCTTTCCCTACACCTGCGCCAGCTAACCCCAACGGCGAATTGGATGCACTGAACGATGTCATATTCCCAGCCCTGGAAGAGGCGCTTAAGAGGCGACAGATCAACTTGCAACAGATGTACAAGCCAGGACAGAACCCAGCTCAACTGACTCCCCAACAACAACGCGCCGAAGCTTCTCACGAAAAGTTACGAAAATTGGTTTATAAGCTGGCACATGTCTGCAAGGAGATTGATCATTATGACAAGGCTGAGCCTGTTGGGATGGGCAGAGAGGTTGGCAGTTTTCTCGAGGGGCTTCTGGAGGAGATTCTGGTGAGAGTCGAGCCTTTGGATGAAGAGGAAGTGCCCGCTTCATGATGTGTGTACGCTGCGTGACGAACGATGTGATTGAGAAGCGCTGGAGAGTGTTTTGGAGTTTGGGTTTGACATTGTATATGGCATGTTATGAGCATTATGAGACCGTCTGGCGGGTTGATGATAAAAGGACGGAATAGGTTAGCATGACGAGTATAAAATGATATGGCATGGCTGAGAATAGCTGGTATAACATAGCTGTTAGTCTGTGGTGATTTTGAGATAAAACCCAGCGATGTTTGTTGCTGTGCATGAGAAGAGAGGTTGGTGAGGACGGTATTGGGTTACGGAAGTATATGAAGCTTTGCATCCACGATCCTTGGCAGAACACATGATAAGATACGGCACATGAATTAATTCTCTTATTCACCTGGTTTGATGCTTCGCTGATGCAGTCCTCGCGGCGATGTGCTATTCCTTCTGTTGAGAGGTTATTGTGAACAGTGTTTACCAAGGAGCATGTAACCAGCACTTGTCGAAGAGTATACCAAAACCCAGTATGCAAGCCTTTGAGGTTAAAGTACAGTTAGCCAAATTATAGCCAGTGCTTTCTATTCTCGATCCCAGCCTCGGAGTATTCTCCCTATAAGCGTATCGTATGTACGAAGTCCGAGTAACAACCAGGTGGGTCAGAATATAATCCGCATACCAAGATGTCATCTACAGGCACAAGGGGGCCTCTATCCTAAGTAATAAAAAGTCTTAGGTAAGCTTAGTATAAATTTATTAGATCTTAGATTAAATATTTTTAGTATCTTAACTTAATAGAAGTATTCTTCTGCCTAGGGGAGGCTATTTAGTACATAAAGTATACAGGTTATTTTTCAACCTGCCTGGCCACCAAAATCTCGCAACCTGATACTTCGCCAAGAATTTGTCTGACCCGCAGAAAATGCTCCACATGGAGTATAGAGCTCGTTATGTCATGGTCATCATGATATGTCTGTAATGCATTGGGGGAGCTCAATATCATGAGAGGAACCGCATTCATATAAAGACAGCAACTAGCCGGAACAATTGGATATAAATATGCCCGGATCAACTCAATTGAATGGTATTGTTGATCCCCAATTCTGTTTCCGTGACGTCGTTTGCGTCCAGTCTAAGCCCAGAGAAGCAGTAAATTCTAGCGGCCGCGCCGTGCAAAACTCCCCACAAGCTACCCCATGCAGCCTAACGCCACTCCACTCGGGCCAGTGACAAGCTCGGAACAATCGCGTTTTCCGAGCGGCGGCCGAAAGAAAAGCAGTAGTAAAAAAAAATATTCTATCCGTACAGAGGCTCAGGCCAATGCGACACCATATTTCAGAAGGTTACTTTGGCCTTGCAGAGCTACCCACGGGAACGGAAACAGGCTTGCGCGATTTGTACTTGCACCCTTCTTTAACCTCAACTTGTAAAAAAACAATCTTCTTCCTCTTTTCTTCTTCTTCTTCCTCTCTCCTCGTGTGCGGTGCCTCGGATTTTATCTCTCTCTCCCTCACGATAGCTCTCCTCTCTACCTTTTAGATACCCCCCCACTTGTCATCATGTTGTCTCGAGCATCTCTTCGATCGGCCCAGGTACGTTTTTGGTGGTGTTTTGCTTTTGTTTTGTTTCTGTGTCATGATGATCATTTGTGGTGTTTGTGGTACATGAGGAGGAATGTCTTTGGGCAATGGGCTTTTGTGGCTGTCTAAGGATGTGCATCATGTCATGATCATCATCGCGACATCACAACAAGCGAAAATTGGAGTTTTGCTTGGTTGGACATTACTGCGGAACAAAGACCACATCGTGCAAATGGCTCAGATTGATCATACGCAGTCTTGACTACTCAATTGATCCTGTTGCTAACAATACTTCTCAGCTGCTGCGCGGCGTCGCCAAGCCTCAACCCCAGCTCGCCCGATCCTTCGCCACCGTCCAGTCCGACATCTTCAAGCCCGCCAAGTTCGGCGGCAAGTACACCGTCACCCTCATCCCCGGTGACGGTATCGGTACAGAGGTTGCCGAGTCCGTCAAGACCGTCTTCAAGGCCGACAACGTCCCCGTTGAGTGGGAGCAGATCGAGGTCTCCGGTCTCGAGGGCTCCGGCCGAACCGAGGATGCTTTCCGCGAGTCTGTCGCTTCTCTTAAGCGCAACAAGCTCGGCCTCAAGGGTATCCTTCACACTCCCATCAGCCGATCCGGCCACCAGAGTTTCAACGTCGCCATGCGACAGGAGCTCGACATCTACGCCAGCATCAGCTTGATCAAGAACATCCCCGGCTACGAGACCCGCCACAAGGACGTCGACCTGTGCATCATCCGAGAGAACACTGAGGGTGAGTACTCTGGTCTCGAGCACCAGAGCGTCGACGGTGTCGTCGAGTCCCTCAAGATCATCACCCGCGCCAAGTCGGAGCGTATCGCCAAGTTCGCCTTCTCTTTCGCTCTCGCCAACGGCCGATCCAAGGTTACTTGCATTCACAAGGCCAACATCATGAAGCTTGCCGATGGTCTTTTCCGCAGCACCTTCCACCAGGTCGCCAAGGACTACCCTACCCTCGAGGTCAACGACATGATTGTCGACAACGCCTCCATGCAGGCTGTCTCTCGACCTCAGCAGTTCGACGTTATGGTCATGCCTAACCTTTACGGTGGTATCCTGTCCAACATTGGCGCCGCTCTTGTTGGTGGCCCTGGTATCGTCCCTGGTTGCAACATGGGCCGTGAGGTCGCTGTTTTCGAGCCTGGTTGCCGTCACGTCGGTCTTGACATCAAGGGCAAGGACCAGGCCAACCCCACTGCCATGCTCCTGTCCGGCAGCATGCTGCTGCGACATCTCGGCCTCGATGAGCATGCTAACCGCATCTCCAAGGCTACCTACGCTGTTATCGCTGAGGGCAAGGTGCGCACCCCCGACATGGGCGGTTCTTCCACCACCCACGAGTTCACCAAGGCCATCCTCGACAAGCTCGAGACTGTTTAAATCAAGTTTATTTTGTGATATACCCCTCCCAAAACAGACCATAAATGTAGAGCACTAGCTAGCCAAAACCACTTTTACTTTTTTCGTTTGTCTTTCCCGTATGTGAAGCGGGAGTCGATTGGACATAACACGCACACAACACACGTTCTGAAAAAGACAAAGACATACCCACCATACCTCGAATATATATACCTGACGACCCGGGACAGCGGATTTTAAGGCGTTCTGAGAGGCAGGGGTTTGGCGGCGACGTCGAAGGGGGAAAAGAAAGAAGAGAAGAAGACAGAGGATGATGATTGAAATAGCAGAAGGAGATTGTACGTGTAACATGAACTTTCGCAGTCTTGAATATATTGTAAAGTCCAAGTTGTTCCCAATTGCTGTGTGATGTTGAGTCTATGAGCAGCAGCTTATGAAGTGTGTATGCTACGATTTGTCTTTTAGGACATATTTAGGGTTCTTCCAATAGTACGTTCACTTGATACGCGCCTCTCGAGCTCAGTCTGAACAAAGAGTGATTTCCTTGTCATGCTCCGAGCTTGGCGAGTTATTTTATCGCGGAGACCGAGTCGATAACCTCGCTTGATAGGAGACTGGAGACATTGCCAGCTTGCTATAGGTTAGGATCAAAATGCGTAGACCTTGTAGACATGAAGTATGGAGCAATCCCTAGAGATAACTGGATATACTAGTTCTGAATTGATGAAATAGTATATAGATAGATCTCCCTGCAGATTGAGATTTGTGTCGATAAAATTGGCCAATAGCGTTTGAGTCTGCTTGCTTTAGACTTACTACAAGCTCGCGAGATGTCTCGTTAGTTACGGGGGAATAATTTGCGCTGATAGCTTGGAACCTTGCAGACTGATTTGACCACCTGGTCCAAGGCCAAACTTTTAAGATTATACAAGATCTACTTGCCAATTGTGACACAAGATAGACCTGGCTCTGGCAGCCAATCTTGTTTCCAGATGTGGTGATTATCACGGTATGGGAACGATGAGAAATACGTAAAGGGAAAAGAGGAAGAGGACAGGAGAACATCAGGCCCCGAATAATTCTGTACAAGCCTTGGTGAAATCTAGTTAAAGCATCTAATTTTGTCCATTTCTAAATCCGTCCTCTTTCAAGAAATGCCTTTGGCACATCCACATATCGACTCCTCAAATACTCACCGATTCCCTTTCCAAGACCATCAATTCGATCTGAAGACGCAATTCCCCCATTCAAGTTATCTAAAACACGGCTGTATCATATTAGTATCTTCAACTTCACCATCGTAGAGCGGGGACTTACAAGTGAACAGCGTTGATACCAGGAAACTCAACCCTCTCAACCCTCCTCTCCGGATCACCCTTGAACCAATCATCCCCAAACAACTGCTTCAGCTTCGAAACGGTCAACAAGTTCCTCAACCAAGCATACTCATCATTGTTCCTAACAAAGAACCCAACATTCGAATTATCACCTTTGTCGCCTGATCTCGCATGTACAACACTTCCCAGCGGCGCCCACTCCGTCGGTCCAAAAGTAAGCATGTCAACTGGTCCATGCGTTTCTGTCGATGGTCGTACAATAGGATACTTTGCTGTTTTTGCTGGTGGTTCAATACGATGTGATGCACCGGTACTCATCTCGACACGATGCTCAATCGCAGATACAGGCATGAGCGCTGGAAACATCTCCATAAAGGGCTTGGGCACCATGGTCCTAAAGTCAAGATTCATATGATACCCCGGATAACTCTGCATGCGGAGTGCGTAAATTGGTACTTTGAACTTGGGCGCGTCAATGTCTTCTTTTCGACGAGCTTGCGCAAAGACACGGAGTGATACGGTGCCTGCTTGTTGAGACGTTGGGTTCTCAGCTGGTGTGCCGTAGAGCTCAATGCTTAGGCGGCTGAAATTCGAGTCTTTGAACATGTGTGCTAGTTGATTCTTCATCATGGCTGCTTTTTCATGGACGTCGAGACCGTTGATGTAGAATGTTGCTTCGGCTTGGAAGCCGCCTTTGGCAGCAATCATGACTTTTGCTGTTGGTGGTGGAGGGAGGCCTTTTACTCCTGTGACGGAGACGCGGTTTTCTGACACTTGTTCGACGTGTACTCCAGAGAGATCTGCAACGACATCAGGGTTTAAGTATAAGTGGCCCTGAAGTTCGTAGAGTAACTGTGCGGTAACAGTCTCCTTAGTGACTCTCCCTCCACCCTCTGCTGTTCTTCCAATGGTACATCGTCCTCTCGGATCAATCTCTGCAATGGGGAACGCAATATCCACAAGTTCAGGTAGAAAGTCTTTGAAACCTGAGAAGTTCGCACCAACGACATAGGGACCGCACTCTATGAGATGAGCGGCCAGAAGCGAACCAGCCAACTCCTCGTACTGATCTTCTCGCCAGCCATGATACCACGCCGCAGCACCCATCACAGGAGAAGCATCAGTGCACCGACCGCAGATAACGATACGAGCACCAGAGCGAAGAGCTTGAACAATACCCCAACACCCAATATACGCAGTCGCACAACACGGCGTAAACCCCCAAGAGTCAAGAGTCTGCTCCGGATGATCCAAATGCGTAATCTGCACATCCCTCCTCCTCTCCCTATCCAACACAACATCCGAGACATCATCCCCTAGCACCTTCGCAACCACACAATCCCCATAACCCCTCTTCTCACAGAGCGCTCTGACCTTGTCATACAGCGCATCGGTGTTGAGGGCCCCAGCGTTAGTTACGACGCGAATGTCGCGCTGCATGATATCATCAAGACACTCGTCGAGCTGCTCGTAGAAGCCGTTCTCGTAGCCTAGATTGGGGTCTACTTCTTGCTTGGTGATTGCGTTCCAGGCGATGTTCATCTCGGAGAGCCAGTCTCCTGTTATGACGTGCACGTTGCCGGAGCGGACCATGCGGGACATTGCGTGGGGATGGTCGCCTGTTGCGCCGGAGACGTTGCCGATGCGAATTGGAGGTCTGTCTAGCATTTTGATGTGATGTGAAGCGATATCTGATCTCAAAACGGGTATAAGGAATGTGTAAAGATGGGTTGAGGTGAAAGTTATAGTGAACTGAGAGTGACGGAACGAGTTTAGGTTGCGGCTCTTGATAAACAATCTTTGAACATGTGGACCATCGGAACAAAGATCTTCTTAATTGTGTAATATCTCGGATTATTCAGGATGTCGAGAGTCTCTCATGACTTATCATAACACTGTATTCGGTGGATTGTGGATTAGCGGACGCGGCGCCAAGTGGCGATCCACTTACACGGGCCCTGGCATTTCGGCTTCGGCGACCGAGTCCGTTAATTCACTTGCTCAACATGAAATGGACATGATGTGAGATCCCTCCGAAGCCATACGCCAAGATTTAGCATTTTTGCTATGCTCGGGGAACCGAATTGGGAAATATTAATGTGCTTATCTCGTTCATGGGTATCAATGATGATGCTTCGGTACCCAGTCCTTTCAGCTTGGAAAAGATGGCAGAGTAAGGATCAGAGCACACAGTCATCAATGAATAGAATACTCTCAGCCTGAATTCTCAACAAAGATGCTAGATATCCAATATAGTTACAGCTTGCAAGATAAAGCCTCACGATGAGGGGGATATAGCTCAATAATACGAATGACTCTCACCTCCCAACCCAAAAAACCACTCCTGACTCAACTGCGAAATAGCATCATTATGGAACTCATCCAGCCCCAAACTCTGCAAATCCCCAAAACAATCCCTAAAAGTACTATCAACAGTCATACCCGCCAGATCCTCCGAAAACTGCACCGGCGCCGCAACACTCGCCTCCACGACATCAGCGACCACCGCATCACTCAGCCTATCAAACAAATCCGAACAGTTCCTCGCCAAGTCCCATCTCTCTGAAACAGCTACTAACACTTTAGAACAAGCCCTCGTGTCGTTTACGACTTGGTTGATGGCAGGTGTTGTATGTAACCTCGCGCGCTGGGGTTCAGAACCTGAAAAATGATGCCGTAGAGCAAAGATGTATGATAGCCCAGCTAGGAAGACAGTGTGCATTGTTATCCATGAGTAATTCAACTTTCGTGACCGGTGTAAACTCGCGTATAGACTTATAGCCTCCCTCGAAGAGTCGTATATATTCTGCAGCGCAAGACTATTCACAGCTGCATCGTTCAAACACGGCGACGGTCGAAACAGCATGAGCACACCGTTATGGTATAAGAGTCTATACCACTCCTCGGAGCGAAAACTCGAACCACTAGCCGGCGAAGCAGCTGTGTCACTTTTAACAAGGGGTAGGTTTGCTGTTTCTGCATGCCACTCTTGTAATTCCCTCGCCAAGGCTGTGCGCATTTCTTCGTAGCTTGTGCTCGGGAATGTGACGTGTTTGGCGCTCCGGTGCAGGGCGTTGATGATCTTGCCGCAGATGAGGCGGTACCGAACTATATGGACGAATACAGATGTTGCAGCGCGGTATTGAGGTGTTCCGTAGGGTGCTGACGAAAGGGGACTGCTATCCTCTGGGAGTTGATCTGCCGTTGACGAAGGAGGAAGATCAACGTCTATATCTTCAAGTTGTAGCGCCAAAGGTCTTCCAAGAGCAAGACTCGTCACGCGATCCAGCGCAACAAGACTCCAGAAACACCGTCGTCTCGTCTCCATCTCCTCCTCCTTCAGCTTCCTCGTCGCATCATCCAATGTCTGCGGAAGCGCATAAGTCGCTGCTCGATGAAGGCCCATCTCAAGACACGTCCTCGCCGCAACACCGATGAGATGCCAAACACTAGTCGTGGTATTACTCGACGTCGTGCCCATTCTATACTGACACACCAACAACAGCGCCTGCAATCTCTCAATCCCATCCCTCGCCAACACATCAGCTAATCTCGTCATGGCGCGATTATAATGCGTCTCAGCATCATATACGCCGTTCCAGTTAAACTTGTGCACCTGCGCCGTGCCGATGGCAAGCGTCATGTCGACGAAGAAGGCATCGACGGGATCTTTGGCGCTGGACTCTTCGTACACGGCGTCTAGAGATCGGTAGAGGGATTTTGTGGAGAGGAAGGGGTAGCAGAGATGGTCATGGCTGCAGTAGGCTTTTAGGAGTTCTGATGCGAGGGTTTTGGGGGGAAGACCGGAGTTGGTTTGTGGTGAGGATAGACTGGGGAGGGAGTTTGGTTTCCAGCCTGATGTGGTGAGGGATGGGGATGGTTGAGGGCGAGACTGGAGGAGGTTGGCGAGGAGAAGACCGCTTGTTGAACCGACGAAGTGATGACCTCCGCCAGCGATGAGACTCATCTGAATAACCTCCTCAGCCACCTCTCCATCCCCCGGACTATCTTGCACCACCTCCGCCTCAGCCCTCTCAACATCTTCAGATCTCCTCGTCACCTCCTCAGACCTTCTCACCACCTCCTCCGACCGTCTCAACTGCTGCGTCAAACCCTCATTACAATCCATCAACTCCCTAATCCTCCTCTCCAACTTCTGAACATTCCTCCGCCTCAGCTGATGTTCACTAACAGCATACTCACACGCGACATCAGCGCGTTTGCAGGGCCCGCATTGAGGTTGTATTTTGTCGCAGCGGACTTTGCGGCGGTGACATCTGTCGCAGGCGTTTGAGGGCATGTGAAGGGAGCGGAGACCGAGGCCGAGATGGTGAGAGGATGATGATGGAGAAGACCCCGCTTGAGAGGGAGAAGTTATGGGTCTTTCGGTTAGTGAATGCGGGTTTTATTTTAGATTGTTTGGGGTGGGATTGGGGGAACTAAGCTTAATTGTTACCTTAATCCTTACACGTGGGATTGGGACTGTAACGTTGATGGATGCATCGTGATGTGACCATGAGTCTGGATGTTTATTTCCACTCATATTGCAATAAGACAATTTGATTGTATCTATCAATTGGAGTCTTTTAATTCAGTAGCTATATTCTTGAATTGCAATAGATCCATCAATTGTTACCCCGGATATCGTTATCCTCTATATCATCATCCACTTACACCATGTCTTGACTCAACACTAACAATCCTCCTCCATGGCAATCTAGCTCCCCCAAAATGGCGTCTTGGCAAAAACACCACTCGGCCATCGGCCCCGTCCCCGAAACCAGGATATTCTCGCTCCTTGCCTCTGGTGATCCCCTCAACAATCCTACCCCCGGATATCCAGAATCTGGGGTATGCGGGGAACCCAAGTTCGGAAAACAAGTTCAAATACCGCACCGTTCCCCTGCTTTTCGCATCAACCATCATTCTCTTCTGTTACTTCATTGAGATAGTCCGTGAGAGTTAATCATCATGACATCCCAAGATCACAAGATGGGCGTTGACACCCTTGATGCTGAGAAGCAAAACGCTGCTCATGAGGAGTACTCTGCTGAGGTTCTTGATAAGAAGGGTAATGGTGATTACTCTGGTGCTGTGGCCAAGAGTGATCCCGAGGAGATCAAACTCGTCAAGAAGCTCGACAAATGGATCATGGTAAGCTTCTCCCACGACCATTGAGAACATATTCCAACTAACACACTATTATAGCCCACTCTTTGGCTGATGTACTGGCTCAACTACCTCGACCGCAACGCGATCACCCTCGCCCGCCTCAACGGCTTCGAGGAAGATCTCAAACTCCAAGGCTCACAGTACAACACCTCCGTCTCAATCCTCTTCGTCGGCTACGTCCTCGGCCAAATCCCCAGCAACATGATAATCACCCGTGTCAGACCATCATGGTACATGGGCGGTTTCATGATGGCATGGGCCGTTGTCAGTTCCCTCACCGCTGTAGCCCACAATTACACCGGCGCTCTCCTAACACGATTCTTCCTTGGTATTGTCGAGGCTCCGTATTATCCTGGCGCGCTGTACATGTTGTCTACGTTTTATACCAGAAAAGAATTGGCGACGAGGATTAGTATTCTGTACTCGGGTAACGTCTTGGCTTCTGCCTTTGCGGGCCTTATTGCTGCGGGTGTTTTCGAAGGTATGGATGGACTTGCTGGGATTAAGGGTTGGCGATGGTTGTTTATTCTTCAGGGTGCGGTCACGTTTGTTGTGGCTATGGTGGCGTGCTTCACTCTTCCTGATGAGCCGTTGACGACGAGATGGCTCACGCCTGAGCAACGTCAACTTGCACATGATCGAGTTCTAAGAGATACAGTCGGACAGAAAGGCGACGGGAATCCATGGAGTGGTCTGCGTGAAGCCATCATCGACCCGAAGGTTTGGGTCTTTATTGTTCTTCAGCACCTTCACCTTGCGACCAACGGCTTCAAGAATTTCTTCCCTACCATCGTCAACACTCTCGGCTTCAACACCACCATTACTCTCGTCCTCACCTGTCCGCCTTTCCTGATCGCTGGGGCCCTCTCGATTCTTTGGGCCAAGTCTTCTGGTCACTTTAACGAGAGTACCTGGCACATCACCATCTCCAAGATCGTCGCCACCTTTGGATTCGTGTTGGCCTGCGCTACCATGAACGTTGGAGCGAGATACTTCGCCATGTGTGTCTTCACTATAGGTACCTATGGTGTCAATTCTATTCTTCTTGCTTGGGTCGGAAATACCTGTGGACAGACGAGGGAGAAGAAGGCTTCTGCTCTAGCCCTCGCCAACGTCAGTGCGACACTTAGTCTGATCTGGACTCCTGTAAGAACTATCCTTCCCATCCTTGGTGTAAATGCTAAGTCATGCAGTATCTCTGGCCCAAATCCGATGCACCACGGTATGTGCTGCCGCTCTCAAGCAGTGCTGGTTTTGCTGTAGCTTGTATTGCTGGAGTCTGGCTTATGAGGTGGATGCTGGTTAGGCAGAACAGAAAGATCAGGCAGACTGACTCTGAGGCCACTCTCTTTTATGCTTACTAGATGTGGATTGGAACCTGGGACGAGATAGTCTAATGTTATTCAGAGGTCTTCAATGTTATGCCAAAAACTTATGGTTGTTATGACTGAATTCTCCTAAATTTATCTAAGAAATCCTAAACTTGTCTAAGCCTGCCTAAACTTATCTAAGCCGTCCTAAACTTATGCAGATTATCCTAAGTCCGTCTAAACTATCCTAAGATCACCTAAGCTTTATGGTTTCCTGGATGAAAGATGGGATGAATTTCCTGTCAAGTCGCTACTCGGCAGCATAGTTGATACGCTTGTTGGCCTCAATAGAAATCTCGTAGGTTTCATCGCTAGTATGCCCGATAACCTTTGGCTTCAGTCCAAGGTCTCGGACTTTCTCGACGACGTCCGAATTGAAATCTTCCTGGCCGGAATCGGGTGAGCTTCCCTCGTCGGCCTCGGCCAAGATAATCACGACGGCCTCAACAAGCTGTAGACCGTTCCCTTTGGCACGCTCAACGGCATCGAAAAGGTCTTGAAGTGCAGCCTTGTGCTGCGAGTCTGCAATGTGGGCGAGGAATCGATCCTCCCCGTTGAATCCATTTGGGTACTGGCCAGTCACCGCGACTCTAGCGCAGGTATCCAGGCCACTGGTTTAGATTCTCGCACCCTTAGAGGTCCCGAACTTGCCCATGCGAACTTCGCCGGGCTGAGGGTCTTCTTCATCGCTAGAACCCTCGATAGATTCCGCATCGTTCTTGTTGCCCCGCATATGTGCAGCGGCAGCCATTCTTTCCGAGCAGAGTCGTTCAGTCATAGTGAGAAAAGTTGGTTGTGATAGATAGCGAATTGTGTGAATAGGGATGTGGATGATTTGGTTGCTGATGCTGAAGAATAAGAAGAAGAGATGAAGGCAACAAGGGATGAAGAACCCTTTTTATAAGACAGTGCGATGTATGGTTCACTACCTCTTAATGACACAAGGTAGGTCACGCTCTGGAACACATAGCATTGTCGTTTTGAACCGCAAACGCCAATAGTTCGACATTAGTAGATGTTTGCCAAGCACAGCTCGGCCCCAAGCTCCCCTGGCGACGACACCCTGACAGTACCACCTCCATGATCATGGGGTTTCGGATACTGACGACACGGGTCAGCGAGAGGTAGGCCTTTGAGGATCTTGATAGGAAAGAGCCAGAACCCTATGGCTGGCTGTGGTGTTTGCTCAAGATGCTCTGCAGCCTCCTTGGCGATGACCTCCCGTGGCTCTTCTGTTTGTCGTTCCATCCATGTTATGAACCTCTCGTGGGTATGACTCACAGACTCCATGGCGCTCTCTCGGTCAGTTATGGGTGATGAATCTGAACGACGGCAGCTTCCAAAGCGATACTCAACCTCGTGATTGTGCTTCACCCCTACCAATAGAAGGAGTCTGAACCAGTGATGGAACCGTCTGACAGGATCCAGATTTCCAAGGTATAGTTGTTTAAGATTTCCCTCATCCAATCGAGGATCGCATGATAATCGATGAAAGCCGAGCGAGTGTCCCCTGATAGGCACAGCACGATTCATCTGGAAAACTGGAACAGTTGAGCGCTTTGCAAAACCGCCATACCACCCGCGGACGCAAGAAGTGTTCATTACTGTGAAACGCTCAATTCTCAACAACGTTTCCTTCAGCCGGGACACGTCACGCCCAGTGACGCTTGGGCGATTGAGGTCCCACAACGGGCGTCTAACACCTAAGGCGAGATTGACCAAACCGACACATCGCGGATCACAAGCCCAGACGTGATGTGCAAAATCTTCAAAGATCTCCAAGCTGTTAAGCATCAATGTGTCCAATTCAGGACAAACATAGAGCGTGCCGTTCACCCTGCTTCTATCTTTCCTCTCGTACCAACATGGTAGTTGAACACGGTAGAAAGCCAAAGCGGCTTTGCGTGACTCAGAAGTGGTTCGGAATAGCTTGCTTATCTTCCAGTGGTGGTCCAATATGATCTCGTAGTTCTGGTGGCTTGTTTGATCTCTTGTTTCGCTGGTGGAACTGCCTGGTTTCTTTAAGGTGATATCTATCCATCGCTCGTGACTGAGGAAATATTGCCAAATGAGCCAGCGAATATCACCAGGGAAGGATGCAAACAGGTGAAAGTCACCACATGGTTCAAGGGAAGGATTAAAGAGTTGTAAGCAATGTGGTATAGCGTCTCTGTTTGTGTTGCAACCGGAAGCCATAATGAAAAACGGTTGTTTGGAAAGAAGAAGAGTGACGATGTTACGATGTGTCTGCTTTGACAGGAGGAGTGGGGGTTTTGTAACTCGTATATGTTGACTTTATGACTCACGAAACCTGCGTAACCTTTATCAAGGCACACAAAGTCTAAATCCTATGAGTGCATCACAGTCGTCAGAGAAGCATATTCACCAAAGTATATTGATAACAGAGTTACACTGCGTACCCACCGCCTTGCTGAAGTAATCAGCTGAACTGAATGAACTGGATCAAGGTTGCACACATCTCTTCGTCTGAAGCGCCTCATTGCACAAGATGGCGCTGCGTAGTGAGGCAAGAAAAGTCCCGTTCTATGCTTATTAGACGAAACCCTAGCTGTGGTTTGATCTGATAATTGAAAATCGATTTACATGAAGTTGCGATACTCCCAACTCTTTATAAATGGTGACGATACCTTTCTAATGGGATTAAGGAGTGATTAGACTCCAAGACAGTGTCACAGATTTGGAAATATTAGATGAGATGTGTCATAATTCATCTCTAATTTAGAAGATCAACAGAGAATAACCATCATAAAATTGATAAAGCTTAGGGTAGTTTAATTGAAGTAGGTATATTAATTGCTCGACAGTGATATATATGCCTATTGTTCTCTCAGGGTCATTATAGCATATGTTCACTAGCTATAACCTATAGTTCGCGAAGCCCAACTATCAATCCTCAAATGATATTTGCCAAACACAACTCCGGCATGCATTGTGACAGATCAACTGTATATGGGTCTACCGATGGTAGACGTGTAGCATCGGAGTCCGAGTTACCTGGAGTGAAGACACTCTCCATTGGGAACAACCAAAACCCTATGGCTGGGTGGTGAGATTTTTCGAAGAATCTTGTAGCCTCATCGCCCATCCTACTCTTGAATTCTCTTTCCTTGAAATGTTCCTTGAGCTCATCAGTGTCAGACTGAACCCATTCGGCAGCGGTTTCGCGGTCAGATATTCTAGGAGAGTAAATGTCCCTGAATATAGGTCCGCGGCAAATGCCAAACTGGTAGATGACCTTGTGATCGTATTGTACTCCTAACTTTGAGAGGACCTTGAACCACTGACGGAACGAGTACCGCAGCTCCCAATTCCCTAAGAACACTCGTTTGAGATCTTCATGATGCAACCGAGGGTCACGTGGCAGTCTCTTGAAGCTCTGAATATCACCCTTTATGGGGACAGTGTGACACGAGCGGCGGGTGTTGTTGCAACCTGGGGGTACAACGTGATATCTACCTTGTCCCCAGTCCTTCATAAAGGTAAGCCTCTCAATTCTGCATAAGCCCTCTTTCGTAAGAGAATAATCGAGATCCTGTGCGTTTGCTGACACATAGTCATACACTGAGCATCCGAGTAGCAGAGCAACATGGACTAAACCGATGTGACGAGGATCGCAAGTCCAAACGTCATGAGAAAAGCGCCCAAATGTTTGATCCAAATAGACAACGTTCAATGTATCCAACTCAGGGCAAACATACAGTGTCCCTCTCGACATAGTCATAAGATTGTTCTTATACCAGCACGGTAGCTGAACACGATAGAAAGCCAAAGCAGCCTTACGTGACTCGGAGGTCGTCCGGAACAATTTGCTTATACTCCAACGATGATCCAATATGATGTTATACCCTTGCGGATTCGCTGGCTTTTGCCTTTCGTGCTCGAGATGTTCGTAATCCTTTTGGTTCAGTTCGACATCAATCCACCGCTCGTGACACAGGGAAAACTGCCAAACAAGCCAGCGAATCTCAGCAGGAAAGAGCGCAAACAGGTGAAAGTCGCCGCATGGCTCAAGGGGAGGATTGAAGACTTCCAAATGTCGTGGTGTATTCACGGGAGGCGATATGTTGATGGGGTCCATCTTTGATAGATAAACAATTGTGAATGAAGATTGAAGATTGAAGAACTTGTTTGCTCTGGTGAGCAGAAGACTGTTTTTATCCTTCGTATATGTTGACTTTGTGGCCCAAAACCTACGTTATCTGTATCAGGACACACAAGGTCTAAATCCTACGAGACTTTGTATCATGGTCGTGTTAGAAGTATGTTCACGAAAGTGTATTGACAACAGAGTTACACTGCGTTATCCACCGCCTCACTGATTTGATCACTTCAACTAGATGAGACTGTATAAATGTTTCACACACCAAGACTCTCTTCGTCTGAGGCGTCTTGTTATACATGATGGCCATGCGTGGTGAGCTTCTGACCTCAGTCAGCCAACTGAGAGGATCTGAAAAGGCCAGACCGAAATCGTCACGGGCAAGAAAAGTCTTACCTAAGTTTTGCAAGACTCATCTAAACTTAGACCAGAGTTAGGATGCCATAATTGCTTCACCATCACAGATGCATCCAGCAACCGGGTATCAAAATATTCTCGAATTGTCAAGGAAACTGTCGCTAGTCATGCGCAAGGTAGTCCAAACCCGACCAAAAGAACGCCATCCTGCAAAAAGCCCATACGCCATCCATACCAATTGATCTCCCGAACGCCATCGTAAAGACATGCCAATCTTTTGTTATCCCCTCTGTAAATGGGCGACTATCGCGTGGCTGCATCTCTGAAACACCCGACACCTCAGGTCGATTATGCATAACCGATCGACACCTGCAGTAGCTCATCCGCCTTCCGTCCACAGTGGAATGTCTCCCTAGTGATTGGCCAATGTATCTCGGGGGGTCACCCCCATCGCTTGTCGAAGCGACGGTGTCAACGAATCAGTCGAGTCCCTTTGACGTCCCCAATCCTTATTCGTAGTCGCAGGCGAAGCCGTATTCATCTCCTTTTTGTCTTGTGATCGTTCATACGTCGGCGGTGGTGCTCGGGGCATATTTGCTGGTTTTTGTTTAATCGGCGCAATGCCGTAGTCGTCGAGTTCTTGGAAATCCTTGGGGTCTTCGAGTTGATCTAGGCGCTTGCGACGGCGATGGAGGAAGCATAGCATAGCAATAACGCCAAGGGCTACAACAGCACTGCGGAATGAGGTCAGCCAAGACAAATTACCGATATGCGAGAGTGGTCCGTAAAATACCTAGCGATGAAGAGAATGAGCATGATCTGGCCTGTGCTAATATTGGGCTTTTCGCAGGTATCCGAGTATTGATCATCGTGACATGTTTCCTTGGCTCCTCTCGGAAGCACTCGCGAGAGACCCATCTCCTCAGCGCGAGACGCAAGAGCGCCTAATTCCTTGTCGAGAATCATGATATAAAATGAGTGTGCGATAGAAAAATTAAATTAACGATTCAATGTTTATTCTGAGCAAAGAAAGAAAACAATCAAGAGCCAAGTCTGCAAAAGAGGGGAGCAAAACCTAGGAAAACAGAGGGAAGGGGGGATTATTGCATCCAAGGGCAAGAGGCATTCATTAAAATAAAAGGCCAATGCGAGACTGACGATACGATGCGCCTTGAGTTGAATGACATGCTTCCGAGAGCTCCATGTTTCAGAAGCTCAGCCCCCCGATGCTGCTGGGGGTCCCTGTAAATCAGGGGTGCATCTCGTGAGCAGTGAAATTGACCCTCTTGAAATCGGGGCTACAGATGATTTGACACGAGATCTAGACTGGTCTTGTCACATCATGTTACGTGTACCTGATCGACATTCTATCAATAGTTTATGACTAAACGTTGATACATATTCATGCATTCCCAACCTGTCGGTTCAATGCTTTACATCCTCTATCCATGCACCGTGAAACTCACCGCACAAATAGCTCAGACCAAAAGGAACAACTCAAGCTGAAACTGCCCATTCCAACATCTCAAACAAACGTAATTATTCAATTTGCTTCTTCTTCTTCGTCTGCTATTAATCAACACAACCCCTTATTTGTGGGGGATGCCATCATTAATTAAACCAAGTGGGCTGCATAATCCCTGTCGGCAAAGCTTCCCGTTGCCGTTCGTTCCCCAGATCAAGGGTGGTAGATTAAGGGACGCAAGAAAAAATAACGTGAGGGGGATAACGCCGATCACGCAACGGCTGAAGCAGAATGAACCAGGAAGTTGATCATGCCGGAAATCAATTGCGACCGATTAGCGGGTTGTCAACGTTGCCAAGCTTTGGTGGCAGAGAGAATAGGCCATTTGGACACATGGTTGGCATGGATGAGGCTGGGGAGGAAATTACATGGTGTTCAAGATCAACTGCGGCGTTGACGGGAATACGAATGTTCCGTGATGCTGGGTCTTTACATTCTTGAGGTTCCGAGAGTCCGACAGTCCGTTCCTTAGAATAGCATCACTGGGTTCTTAGAGGAAATGGTTGCTTCTCATAGGCTCATACGATTTCCGGGGATGAGTTGAGTTTACTTGATGAGCCGGTTAGCCGTGTACACGATCTGAGAAGTTGATCGCCATTGCTGACGCGAGAACTAATGGCAGAGTTTGAGATACACAGTAGCCATCAATGGGCATGTAAGTCACCGAAACATATGTTCGTCAACAGAAAGAAGTATCGTCCATATCAATTGACTCAAGTTCATCCCTGCTCATCGTGCAGTTGAATCTCAGAGCATTGTCTCACAAGGCACAACATCACACAAAACAACCTAAACTCATGAACACCAAAGATCGTACATCGTAACCTCATACAAATCTCACGTCGGACTCGACTCGACTTGGACCCTGTAGTACTAACATCCTGCACTGGAACAACTTTCCACCGACAATGACATAATTCAACTTGCCAAGCTCTCGTCAGACCATGAAGCCATCTCCGCATCAACAACGTGAGGAAATACCTCATTAATCACTATCATGTCCTACTCTCTAACCCAACAGCTTCTCGTCTCAGACGAGCAGGCTTATAAACGAGCTACCCAGTCTGAGTTCCTCAAGCTCGCAGGTCACGGCAAAGCATCAAAAGAGCTCCTTGGTCGCTGGCTTGCAAACGATCGTCTCTACATCCACAGCTACTGCCGTGGTCTTGGTCGTCTTCTCAGCTTCCTCGAGTACCCTGACACCGTACAGCCCAACGTTGATCCCGGAGCTACAACAAAGCTTCTAGACTGGATCGTCGCAGCTCTCGTCAACATCCGCCGAGAAGAAAAGTTCTTTATCAGCACAGCAGCAGAATACGGCATCAATGTTAATCTCGAGACTGGACAAGATGGCCGTGTTGACTCGAGTACCAAACTAGAAGGCCTTCGGCGCTGGGAAGCTCTCTACGCTTCTGTATCTCCGAATGAGAAAGAAGAACTTCCTTGGCTTGAAGCTGCGGTGATTTACTGGGGAACGGAAAAGTGTTACCTTGATGCTTGGTCCTGGGCTAAGGGGCAGCTCTCTGATGATGATGGGAGTAATGATGCTGATGGCGGGGCTGTGAGGAAGGAGTTTATTAACAACTGGACGTGTAAGGAGTTTGTTGAGTTTGTGGATGAGCTTGGAAGGATTATTGATGATGCCGTGAGTAAGCTTGTCGAGGAGAAGGGTGAGGATGTTAAGGGGAAGCTGTTTAAGAGGGTTGAGGGGAGGTGGCATGATGTTCTGGAGGCAGAGGAGGCATTCTGGCCAGCCGTCTAAGACGAACGCAACTCGGGAACCAGAATACCCTTGATGTAGGCCTCAAAATGTGCCCTCGCAAGGCCAAAAATGAGTGAACTGCTGAACTTCAATGGGTATCCGTGTCAAATTGAAAGGTCTAGAACGAAAGATTTTCCCACCCAACGCCGTACAATGCCAAACCAGCCCACAAGTCTAAAACTGTATCCGTCGCTTTCTTCCAGTGTACTTGGACGTCGCCTTGACAATCTTTCCCTTCCGTTCCATCTGCTCCTTCTTCTTGACGATCCACTGCTTACTTCCCTTGGCCATATTCGGAGCATGCGCTTTAATCTGCCTTCTCGCATCCTCAACATCCACACCCTCCATGCCCTCAACAACACCCGTGATGTCACCGCCTTTCTTTTGGATATCACCGCCTCCCACGGTCAAAACGAGGTACAGCTTCTGGTTCTTGGTGCCGGGGTCGTCTTCGAGCATACCGGCGCCGAAGCCGGCTTTGACGGCGGCTTGGGTGATCATGTGGCGCTGCTCGTCGTTCTTGGGGTAGAATTGACAGACTGCGCGACCGCCGCGCTTGAGGGATGCGTAGAGACCGTTGAAGAAGCGGGTTAGACGGCCATAGGGTGATGTATCGCTTGTTTCGGCGCTGCAGAGCCATTGGATAGCGGAGATGCTGATCGCTGCGTCGAAAGTACCAGCTCGGAAGGGAACACCTTGGCCAATATCTGCTAGCATGAGATCACCTTCTACATCTCTCTGTAGTGCAATGTCCAGCATTGATGGTGAGACGTCCATTCCGATCCATGTGTGAGGGCCGCCTTCTTCAGGCTCGATTGAGGAGAGGATCTCGCCGGAGAGACCACTGCCGCAGCCAACGTCGAGAATGAGGGATGGTGACTTGAGATCGAGGAGTTCCAGGGCTCTTCGTGTCATAGAGGCCTGAATGTTTTGAATTCGAGAACTTGTTGTGTACTTGCGCGCTTCGGTATCGTCATAGTGGACGTCTGCGGCACTGTTTCTGTGAGCTTGAGGGGCATGATGGCGGGGTTGTAGTGACATACAGGGTATCCTCAGGACGAGACATGGTGAAGAATGCAAGTCCAAAGATTTTTGAGGATCTTTCAAATCTCCAGCTTCTAAAAACGAATCGTAAGGAAATGAATGGGTCGCGAAGCCTGGAGCTGCACCTTATCGCCGATTTCCTGGTGTTGAGCAAAACCGACTTTTTCGTGGCTATCGATAAGCTCAACTTCTTAGCGGTGACCCCCACCAAGTCGGATCGGAGCCTCTATTGGCCGAAGAATGGAGCAACTGATTGGTAGTTAAAACCGTGTCCAAAACCTCTCCTTTTTCAACCTCCTGCAGATAACCATCTCCCCTCCTTCCAACATGTGAGCTCCAACTCAAACCATTTGCTTGCGCCCAAACACAACGCAACGCAAAAAATGTGGATTTTACCTCTTGTCGGCTACATAGGAACCCTCCTGGGTTTCTGCTTCTTGACTCTTGCCATCGCCTCGGGTCTATACTACCTGTCCGAGCTCGTCGAGGAGCACAGCGTTATCGCGAAGCGGTTCCTGACGCGTCTTATCTATAGCGTCATTGGCATTCAGACGGTTCTATGGCTGGTTGATGGTCTGCCCTTCTGGGCTACTGTCTTGACGATCGTGTCGCATGTTGTGTACCTGGGGAATATGAGACGCTTTCCTTTTGTGAAGCTGTCTGATCCGTTGTTCCTGGCATCGTGTGGTATGTTGCCTATGCGGGATGGGCGAATTGAGTTTTTGCTAACGAGAAGTAGTTCTCGTTTTGGTCAATCATTACGTTTGGTTCCGTCATTTCTCCGATACGCAGTCGCGCGCGTACCAGCGTACCTCATACTACGACAAGGCCGATGTTCCTAGCTTCGCGCAAATCGCGTCGTACTTCGGTCTTTGTGTTTGGCTCGTGCCGTTCGCGTTGTTTGTTAGTCTGTCTGCTGGCGACAATGTTCTTCCCACGATGGGTACTGAGCCTGTCCATGGGCTTGATGGAAGAGGCAAGCCTCAGGGCATGATCAAGGCTCTTGTTGACCAGATTCGCGGGACGATCGGTCAGATCTTTGGGACGAATGCTTCACCTGGACTGGCTCGACCGTAAGGGTCGCCTAATGAACTGAGATGATGATTACGAGGGGCATTGGCGTCGGACGAACCGAAATGTTCGTTCAATCCATGTACATATTCATGCTGAGTAAGTCGCTATTTTATTGCATCCACAACATCACATCCTCCCAAATGATGACCTACAAACTTCACGCTAGATTGTATTTGACAAGAATTCTTGTATGATTCCATTTTAAGTTTCCTGATACCTACCCACCGACACATCTTGTTCTGTGTACATGTTCCTGTTTTGTCAGAGCACTGACCAAACTACATAGGGTTATTATCATCCCTCCCTACAGAGAGGTTGATGTACATATATATCCCGAGCTTCACTAGTTAGAACTAGCAAAGTCTCCATTGAGCACGCCAATACAGAGCCCTTGATTTCTGTATGCAACCGTTCGCCTTGTGTGTTGTCGTTCGAGCTTTGGGGACTGGGCCAAGTCATGATTATGCTGACTATTGTTCGTCGAGGGCTTTGAGCGGGATGATGATGGACGAACTAATGTGGCATGTGAGGTCGACTAGACGCTTGACTATAAAGAGTATCAAGTCAGTTATGTTTGGGCCGAGAGGGAGGCATCAACAGTACCTTGGTACTTCAAGACAGAAGCCTACTTAGCACTGCCCTGTGTGGCAGTGTTGTGTGAAGCGTTGGTGTTGGGGTTGGACTCAGATGTGTCAGTGCTAGACGTTACAATCGAATCAATGTTATGCCACGGCATATCCTTATGATCCTCTCGCAACCAAGCGTTTACTTGCTCTGGGTATGTGGTGCTCTGATGTACAACGTTCGGTGATGGTTTCCCTTCACGAGTGACTTGAACATAGTGAGGGTTTGGCATGATGTGAATGGGTATTTGAGAGTGTTCTTGTGACTCAGGTTGGGGTGATGGGAATAGACGTCGAGAAGAACGGATGAAATGGTACTTTTATACTCACCTTGATAAAAGCCTAGTACCTAATGTGAAGGACTGTCCGCCTCTTTGAAAGAGGGGAATAATGATGAAAGATGGTATGCCGGTGTGCAATCTCAGATTTCTGGCAATCCGATCAATTCGAGGATTGCACGGGTCGTTGGCATTACTTGTAGCGATTGGGTGCGTCAGCGAACCCTGCATTCGTTGGTCGGATTGCCCTGGATTGCCCTGACCTTCACACCTACAGGTACCGGCGGTCGGATTGTCAATTGAGCTAAATCTATCTTAGTGAACTATTCCGCGAACCAAAGGTGAGCTGAACTGTGCTTTTATTGCCTAATTCCTCACACCCTTAGGATGATGCCGTTGCCTGATTCCTCACACACTTTGGTCAACCCGTATACACCGCTGGGATCGCGAGTAGCACGATGACGTTACATTATCTCAACAGCTTATCACTAACCTCGAGACTTTTTGATCACCAAATCTGTTCTGAAATCCAATTCCACTCTGTCCATCCAACTCAGCTCGAGAGATACGGCGAACAGAGAAATTTAGTACACTTAAGAAGCTCTCTGAAGCAAAATCTTTGTCCAAAAACACCGTTTTCTACAGCCCCCATCGAGGATAGTACTCACAATAACAAGTTATTGGAGATCTTAAGTTTGATGTGAGATGGTATACGATTCATGAACTTGGGGATGAGATGCCACCGCGTCAGATTTCGTTTCACCACAGCGTCCTGGGGGCAGCGGCCACTAAAGGTTAGTGACAGCCCTGTTGGTGCGGTAGTGCTGTGGAGGTCAGGCCTGGGAACGGCGCAACCACTCTGGCTAGCCTGGCCTGGTCCATATCAAATGCCCTTGATTGGTCTCATCTCGCTCGCCGGGCCACTTGGCAGGGCACCAACAGATGGAGGTGGCGTGACATGTGGTGATGTCGGGCGCGTGGTGTCGGTGCAGCCATGCCTCTTTTTAGTAGTATTGCATTGCAAATGGCACTTACCAGTAAGTGTAGGATGGATGCCAAAGCCCGAGTTTCTTTTGTGATCGACGGGTTACAGAGTTGGGGTTCGTCCACGCCACGTAGTAATCCTCTTTTTGACTCTTCAGCATGTGGCTCATGTTAGAGACGACTTACGAAGCCCGCTTGGCCCGCCATACTCCTCCAAGGAGCAAAGGAGATGTTTCGTCACCCTTCAACACCGATTGGCAATGAGCACTGTCATGTACGTTTCCCCTGTACATCGAGTGCCGGAAATGCAAAAGTGTTTTGCAGATGTCTCTTTGGCAGAGTCGTCAGTCTATTGCTTTTATTACTTTAAGAGGTTAGATACCTTATTTTTGGGCCTGGAACAGAATTCGCGATATCTCAGCACACGACGACTGAAGTAAACGGGGTTCAATTCGGCCAACCAAGAGTGAGTCCAACTTATTAACCATGCGCCTGTTCCGTTGTTGCAAATACCGATAGACTCGAGTTTAAGGCAAGGTACCTTACTCCGTACTTCGACAACTGCAGTACGTATTTTAGATTTAGTGAAGGTCACTCGGTTCCAGATTCTGGCCGCTTAGGCGCTTCTACAGACTGCTGATCACTACGAGATTGATCCTCGAACCGGTTCAAGGACGGGGTTTTCAGAGCAATCAGACAGGGGTGGCTTGGTCCTGCATGTGAGGTCAAGGGCAAGTCAGAGTTCAACTTCCTAGCTCAGTCACGGCTGAGGCTGAGCCCGCCGGTACCTGTACCGGTACCATGCCATCATCGGCACTTAGAGTGGGCTCTTCTCTGTCTGTTTCGGAAGTTTATCTCACCAACACGATAGCCAGCCTACCAGCACACACCACAGTCTGTGGCTTTCCGCCGTTCCGAGCCCCAAATCCCCTTCCCTACCTGCTGTAGGGATACCAAGCATTGCCAATCCTTCCCACCATCTTCTCGCTACAGACACTACCGCTGCAAATACCGTTTCTCCCCTACCTAAGGTAGCAGTGTCCTGCGGCTGGGGAATGCGAGTTTCTGGCGCGCCGACAGCTGGTTCTTCCATGCCTTCCAGGTTGGCTCTGCGAAAGAGGCACAACGGCCCCACTCTCCCGCCATCCTGCCCGTCCAGCCGTATTTAGCAAATCGTTGAATTTAGCTCATCCCCCCTGTTCCCCTTATTTTCCATCTTCTCCCCTGTTGCCCTTATTTTCCATCTTCTCCCCTGTTGCCCTTATTTTCCATCTTCTCCCCTGTTCCCCTTATTTTCCATCTTCTCCCCTGTTCCCCTTATTTTCCATCTTCCCACTCTTTCGAGTGGGATTCGCGGCTTCGGAGCAATCATAAAGTCAATTAGTTCGATTACAACGCATTTTGAGAACCAAGCGCGATCGGTCGTCCACACAGAGCCATAATCATTGAACTTGGGTAGTGGCAAGAATGGAGCCGCATTTGCTGGATGACAAGACTAAGAAGCATCGGTTCCTAGGCAAAATCAGTCTAAAATAAGGATTAAGGTAAAGCGCAGAAGTTGCTTCATAATGCCAGCATTGTTTTCCCTCGATGTTTGAGAGTCATCGACGCCATACCAATATGTTACTGGAGTTGATGTGCCTGGATCCCAAGTAACCATAGACGGTATACATCGAGATGAAGATGATCGTGCCAGTAGGCATCATAGCCCTTTGACTTTGGATAGATTGGATGCAAGTACGGAGTAAGTGTATGTGTTTTCTTCCCACAACCTATTCAGGATGATCGATCATGACTTTCCCCACACCTCACAACTCGGCACGTTCCCATAATGGATGGTGATAAAGCTTACCCCCTGGCAAATTTGGAGGCAAATACGTACAGTACATGCATGGGGATTTACTATCGAAATCATGTGGGTCGGCGGCGCATGTCATGTCATGTCGGCCTTGACGCAGGTGCCTCAATCTCATCCCACTTTCACAAGCAGGGGCATCGCAGAATATACGTATAACATGACGCGGGCGCCCTAACACCGAACCTCGTTTGTCCCTCCCGCATCAGCAAAGGTCATCTAGCGTTATTCTCTGATCGGGAAATATCAAGAAGCCAACGCTGACTAAAGCTTATTTACAGTTTTTTCAGCCTCATCAGGACGAGTGATCTCTTGGATGGTCTAGCGCTGAGTGCCAACAGCCTGGCTAAAGCCTGTTTACAGCTTCAACATATATCATGACTGCTTGTTTTCTCCCAATCTATCGGAGAAAACATTAAATACCGCCAGTCACTTTGTATACTCTTCGATTGGTCGCGAAACCTCTCGACCTTGACGTACCCAATGGGATCGTTGCCGTGTTCCTTAGGTAGTTAATAAGGATTTGCTCTCGTGGGGGTGTGAATTGTTTCCTTCACGAGTGACTTGCACGTAAGCAAGGGTTGACATGATGAAGAGGATGATGAGATATAGCAGAATGTGCAGTAGGATTAGCATGAGGATAGTCATTGACTGCCTAGCATGATAGTTCGGGCATACCAGTATCGACAACAAACGGGTTGTCTCGAGACAACAAACCTCTACTGAGATAGGTGAATTCGATAATTGGACAGATCTATATGTCTTCCGTTGATCCCCTGGTTCGCCCGCCGTTGTTTGCTGGTTCTTTTATAACGGGTCTTCTGAAAATGGTCAAGTGCCTTTTTTTCTCAGTACCCTCCATATGTTTTCAGATCCACGTTTACTACCGTGCCTTGCCATGTCCGTGTTACTATGCCTTGTCCACGTTACACGTACCTTGTCCCTGGCGTGCCGAGGAGACGGCGCCATCTCACAGGTCATTCAACCTGCAATCTGCAGTTCAATTGTGGCGTTGCGCTGCATTAGCGGCCGCCTTTTTTGGCCCATTCCTTGCCTTGACTGTCAATCGAACCAGGTCGTGCCTTATCCTGATTGGTCTCCTGAAGATGGTCCCATGGGACAGCCGGACGGGCATCCATCGGGACACCAGGCGGGAGGCCATCAGGACAATCATCAGGACCCCTGGCGGGCATCTGAGGAGAAAGTCAGTTGTCACGTGTCAGGTTCCGATTTGAATCTGGAGACGTCCCTGTTGGGCCTTTAGCCGTGAAGATAAGATACATGTGATGTCAGTTACAAGCCTGTTACATATCTCAATTGAGGCTTCGTCAAGCTAAAAGATAACACCGACTGGTACCTCGAACACAAATCGGTAGGGACCCTAATCTATCGACAGTTACGGAGTAGAGCCCGACTTGAATTTGTGAGAATTCTAAGACATCGCTGTCGCAGGGCCGCTATGTCCTGCGACAGTATTGCGACTGCTCTGGCGGTGACGTACGACTGAGCTGAGGACTAAGTTGGTTGAGACTAGCGCAAGGTGGTACCGAGCCATGTCGCTGGGCTTGTTCACGCCATTGATACCCCAGTTGTGAACCCGAAAAATGGAAGAGGATTTCCATTTTCACCAGACTTGCCACGGCAAGCTTCCGCCCGCCAATTTAGCCTCCGCCCGATCTGATTTAGCTCTTGGTACTGCTAATCCCAGCATTTCTGCATGTGCTTAGAAACACTAGCAACATCGCTACAGTCGGAATTTTCGACCTCAGATAATTTAGTATGCGGTAGGAAAATTTGTCTAGGTAAACTGCACCCCGAAAAAACTCTCTAAGGATTCTCAATCGCTAGATTACCTAGCACTATTTCTTGTCCTCGATAGAAACGACCCTGGTGCTGCAAGCCTTTCTCCGTCAGATGGAGTTCGGCGAACTTCTCTTGAGACTCGTGGGCCGAGATCAGTATCAATACCCATATGCATGTTGCTCATAGATGGGAAAGAAACAAGCCATTGTCTCCCGCCGATCTTAAGGCGTCCAATAGGGTGGTTCACAAGGCATCTCCCACACTCGGCTCCAAAACCAGCCCTGAGACTTTTCCCTTGCCCAGGTGGATGTCTACGCTTCTGGCTGCCGGTTGTGTTGGTAGCATGGCAGGTTCGCCGAACCAAATTTTCCTAGTATATGCAACGGCTAGTTTCTCTATATCTTTGACAAGAGAGACTTTGCTATGGTTTGACCAAGAGATTAGAGTAGCCCTGTATGTTTGAGGCCTGTGACCTAGCAGCGGGCTATGGCGTTCCCTTGGCCAAAGCCTTTCGCTCGGGGTAAATGTACTTTTATCCCCTAAGCTATGGTGTATAACTGACGATGGTTGGGTATGTCAATAGTAACTGAACGACAGGAAAGTAGGGATGCTAAACACCAATGCGGAAGAGATTCCGACAAAGTGCCCAAGGTATCTAGTAAAGAAAACCTGGAGGTCAGACTTGTGGAGGTTTGAGAATCTTCCCGAAAGTGGAGGTACTTGTCGGTCAAAAAGCGTCGGTCGGGGCTGATGACCTCTTGTCAACGTCCTGCACGTGCATCCTTGCATCAATGTGTCAAAGTAAAGGCGACTCGGCGAGTTGCAAAATTGTAATGCAGGGAATGCAGCCAGGGGCTCATGCGGCAATGCATCTCAATTCCCCATGGGCCAAAGCGTTGGCTATGGGACCAAAAGTAGGAAGGAAAACAGTTGCGGTCGTCGATGATGGGGATGGCAAACAATGAGACCTGTGCTTTTGGCACGAGCCGGCCTTGGATTAGGTCGTTACACTGCATCTACAAAGTCACACTGCATCTATAAGGACACACTGCATCTATAGGTACCTACCTAGGTAGTTTAATCGATGCAGGGCATTGGCATGCCATGTCATTCCTATAATTTTAAGCTTTGGTTGCCTTTGGGTTGTCGTATCCGGGTACAATTCTAGAGCTTCTTTACCAGACTTGCAATTACAATGTTCAACAGTACTGTCTCAATTCTTGTTCTGTCTTCAACGAGGAGGTGGGGCTCGACGGATTAGAGTCATGCCCCGTTGGATTTACGAAGTCATATGCTTGACAATAAAACATAAAAATCCCATTTATTGAACGAAAGAGGACTGTTACTCGCCAGAGAGTAAACAATTTGCGATGCGCTTAGGTCTGTGCTCCTACTGCTGCCTCTTCAGATTCAGTTTCATAGAAACACCAGTGTCGAGTCCTGCATCTCCTAAAACCTTCGTCCATACCGATTTTCCATCGGAGCGATAGCGGGAAAGGTTGGTCATTGAACGTAATGCGATTTTGTTTTGAGATCTACACACCCCAGGCAGGGGTGGTTATGACAGCCGTTCTCTCAAGTCGCCGCCGCTACTCTAGAAAATCCCTGTTTCCTAGTACCATGGCCATGGCTGTATGTACATGTGGTTGTTCCAACTTCCAGGCTTGCTGTATACTTCAATTGAGGCTTGTTGTCACGCTGAAAGATGGCAGTATTCGTCACCTCGAACACAGAACGGAGAGGCCCATGTTCACTTGGAGGCCAAAGGTCAACATCAGATCATTAAAACTATTAAAAAGCAGTAGCTCGCAACCAGGAGGCTCTGGGAGAAATATTGCGGGATTCAAGATGAGTACCTCTTCTGGAGCTTGTTATTTATGATAGAATGGACGCACCGCTGATCCTTCTAAGATACATGAATATGGATAGATGTCTGGACGTCTAGAGACGGTCTGGCTGGATCGGGGGCCATACATTCTTGCCTCGTCAATTTCCACTGTCTCGTCATTGACCGGTCATTTTTGCCTTGACATTTCTTCCAATTTGCCCGGATAACTCTTCCCCGGTCATTATTTTCTGGACAGTCTTTGTCTGGACATGCTTTGTCTGGACATGCTTTGTCTGGACATGCTTTGTCCGGTCAGTCTTTGTCCGGTCAGTCTTTGTCCGGTCAGTCTGTCTGACTGGCGGGATGTGGGGATTACCTGATCAGAGACCTTTGATTCAGCGCTAGGCCAGGATCCCCCTAGTTGACGGCAAGCAACCGTTTGATAACCAGAACCTGACAACTCATCCGCAAATCAGCCCTGGGCCTCAGACCCTACCCCGCGGCTTTGCATCTAACTTACCGGGCATGAACACGCTAGGCTCTTCCGTAGAGCGGGGTTGATTAGCGGTTGAGATCGGACCAGACCGTGGAATGCTTACTTACACCTTCACCAGTGTTACACCTTACACCAACGACACTCCTATAATCAGTATTGTGTTAGCCTTGCCGAGGGAGATTATCATACAAGAGCCCCATATTAATCACTTAGTCTGCAATGAGCTTTCCGTCAGACCTTGTATGATGAGCGAAAAGTTTCATAAGTGTACACCCCAAAATAATCGATCGAGGAGCGATGTTTCCATACTGAACAGGGGCATCACCACTACGAATATGCCCTTATGTCTAACGCCCCTTTTCCATAATGCTACTAGCGTTTACGGGTATCCCATCATTGTTGATAAGCGTCTCATCTTACAAGGGTGGGCTTCAACCCGAGAGCCCTGGTACTTGCTTGATCTTGTTCTCGGCCATCCGTGGTCTCGGGTGAACCCAGTGCCCAGTCAGAAAAGTGCGACGATGTGCCAAGAAACATATCGAATTTACCAATGTTAATAGAAACAAGAGCGAAGGTTGATGTCTAGTCTCTCTGAATCATGCAAGTAGGTGCACCCATTTGTGATTCCGGATACTATCACTACAAGCCCTCTCCTCGAACCTGCAGCTGGGAATTACCTGTTCACATGCGGGCGCCTTTTCTACCATCTACAGTCCTGGTAGCTCGAATAAAACGATGGATCAAGCGTCACTCGCCTGCATGGGGTTCTGAGAGTGTCGCTATGCCAATGACCTCTTGAGTGACAACTTGCGTATGCCTCATGTTGCATTACTCTATTTGTGTCAAGCAAGGAAGCAGATATGTGAAGACCTGTCTATAAAGGAATGTATGTTAGGCATGTATACCGAATGAGCCCGGAGCTTTGAAGATGATACCCAAGATAACAGTTGTTAATGGAGATGGGGGAGAGATCAAAAGGGAGAACAAAACTATGAGTTATCTGCACCCACAGCCACATCCAGCATCCACGGTCCAAACACTGCTTGCCAAGAATCATCCCTACATGTAACAGGGCTGGACGGACTGGAGATGGAGCAACAAGGTGTGAGATTAGTATACGACATAGTCTCGATTCTAGCTCAATTCTCAGCAAAAGCTACTCCGAGATGAGCACGGAGATGGCATGATCTGTTCTGTGAGGGTTGCGTGGACTTTTCTAGTGTTGCTAGCAGACTTACCTATCTGAGGTGATGATATATATCATCACCTAAATGTGGGATAGTCTGATTTCTGATCACCGCCAACCACGACAGGAGCAGCATGCATCAGCCGCAGCATACTCATTGATTTAACTGGTCGTCGGTCCCTTGGATTCTGTTCCTTGCGTCAGACCGCTTCCCTGGGTATCCGCAATCTGAAGATGTACCGAGAAGGTTCGTGTTATCGCGAGTCAGACAGTACCTAGTCTCTTTCCACAGCATGCACTGTCTCTGTTCATCTGAGCCCCGTGGGTCACTTCACAACACTCGACGCCATTAGTGTACATAAAGTCAATCATATAACAGCATGCACGAATATGGAAGGAATTATGCATTGGGTCTCATAGAAAGCTGAGCTACTCAAGAAAGAAGTTAATAATCTCTCTTACGACTACTCCCAGTTCTCCCCGAAACATAAAGCGTTCTGCACTCTCCGCTACTGTTCACCCCAGATGCCCTTCTTCTTTCCTAGGAACAACCTAGGAAAGCTCAAGTTACGATATACTCCCGTCTTCGTTGATATTATAGTTCTGAGGCTCTGAGTCCAAGCTTCATCTTGTGTGGATTGTCGTGGACTAAATGCTTTTGAGTCAACATCGGGAATACGGTCGATGAAAATGAGATTGTCTAAACACAAAGACATGATGTTAGCTTATACAAGTCTCGACGATAAGAAGTCCAACAATACCTCGACCGAGCATATTCCTAGCATATGACTACTTGTTACTGCCCTGCGTGGCAGGAGTATCAGACGGCGCGACGTTGACGTTGGAGTTGGAGTTGCCATGCCTGTCGGATACAGCAACTGAATCGATGTCATGCCACGGCATATCTTTGTGGCCCTCTCGTAGCCAATTCTTTATCTGCTCTGAGGAGGAAGCAGGTTCCTGTTGAGTGTCAGGGGAAAGACCTTGTCCACGGGGAACTTTGATGTAGTGTTGGGTTGACATGATGAAGGGTTAATCTGTGATAGTGTGCTTCGATTTGTCTAGGAGATACAGACCTTAAAATAATGAGGGGAGTTGGATTGTTTTATATACTCACCTTGTCTTCAGATTACTCAAGATGAATGCTGCTGTCTTGTTCGCTACTTCTACCTGCTTACCTTACCAGCTTACTTACACGAGGTTAGTAGGTACAGTAGTTATATGCATTTCACCAGCGAGCTAGGGACTTGAGGGGTGTTGTGTCTTCTGATTGGATAATTCTTCCAGGGTTCAGGTCCGTATGCTCTTAGCGGTGGACGTAAAACGAATCGCAAGTCGTGGTTTTTGCAGGTTGGGCAGCCCCGCCCCTCAGCGATCCATCTCGAAATCAGTATGCGCGCTAGCTTTGGCGTACCACGCTGTGGGCGAACCATGAACTACGTTTTCCAGGCAAACTTAGCGTATCACTCCTAACGCAAGGCAACTTTAAGTACAACGAAACTAGACATGTCTTGTTAAATATTAAACGGCTACCTTAAAAACAAAGCGGTCGCCGTATAACATACGTCACTCGTTAGGCACGTCATGCTCTCTTATCCTTCATCCGCTTGGCACAAGATCTTAATCTATCTCCTGAAGCCTGAATCCGAGCCCTTCTTGGGCCTTCGTATCTACTACGAGGCAAATGATCTTTCTCCCGTATCATCTGACGCGATATCACACATTGCCGACACTTCAGTCTCTTGTTTTCCATAAGGTACGAGGATAGTATTGGAGGTTCTGATCTTCCCGATGCTCACGATTTCGGACCCACTTTAAACAATCCAACATTCACATTCTCTTTTCTTCCTTCTCCTGCGCAAGTTCCTAGTCTCTCTATACCATGGCCCAATCCGCTGCTAATCTTGGTTAATACCCTATATGGAAATATGACCCTCAGTACCAACAGGCGCGCTTTCTAGGAGATCCCCGATGCCATCGCAGCGTTGTCCACAATCTGGAGATCCTCATATGACCTGGATAATTTGGGGTTCGCTTTCGCACATGTCGCATACGGCGCGGGGTTAGAAGAACAGTTTCAACATGCGCATCATCTTATTGGTTGCATAACCCAAGTATAGGCTGACAAGGAGATCATCAATGTCAAGAGACAGCTTGCAACAGACAAGGTCAAGAGCCTCGGGTTCGACCACCTCCCTTTAGAGGCTAATACACGACCAAGCCTCAACTTTATTCGCCGGTACCTGAACAACCCCTGGGAAGATAAGTAGCTCGACGGTGCCTGACTAGAAACAGTGCGAAGCTATTAAAATTATCTCTGAGGAAGGCTCTTCAAACACTGGCGATGTGCGATATGCAGCATGCATCATGCTAGATACCCAGACGTTAGTTCAACTTATGCAGGTGCCCAAAGACCTCCCCTGCAACACAGCTGAGCACCTCAGATCACCATATTGGGTGTTTATGGTGGAAACGAAACTCAACACCAACACCAACTCTGAAGAAGCGACCCGCGTTGGGCTCTTTGGTGCATCCGATCTGCTGCACTATCGGTTCGACTGAAACATTGCAAGGCTGTTAGTAACTCGCAGAATGAAAGGTGCTGATGCTGGGATCCTGTATTCTGGCCTTGCGCCGCGCAAATACCCGACTGAGATGGAGAAATACGATGAGGCCTTGCGTAAATATCTGCATGGGGAATGGGATGCGGCCCTACCTGTTGGCACCCAAGGAGCCACAGTACGCCGTGTTATGCAATTGGCTGAAACTGTAAATTGTCGGCCATTAATGGCTACCTTAGTGGAAGACGGTCCAGTCTTAGATCCACTTCCCCAGACCATTGGCACCAAAAACACTACCTACAGTTGAACCAAAAGGTCGGTGGTACCACCTGGGTGACCAAGTTGGTACGTTAGTATATGTCATTCACCTACCGGAGAAGGGTGGGCATTGTGCACGATCCCAGTTCTCGAGTGAGTCCCAAGCAGGAATGTCGTGATTTCGAGCATCAGCGTCAATGGTGTCGGGGTAGAGAACATCAACATCCTGCCTCCATACCAGAGGAAGTATAGAGGACACATAAGTTGAACTGAGAATTCTTTGATATGGTCACAAACCGTAGGCGGGCATGATGGTAGGATCAAACAGAGAGCTATGCCTTGAATTCATCGTGGTGGCCCCGAGAACATTGCAAACGAGTAATTCGTCAGTGGCTTCTTGCATGTAGTGAGCAAACACAACGCCATCAAAACATTCTGAGTTCTCTGTGGTGATATAAGCTCTCAGCCACAAGCCTCAACTGCAAATAACACATCTGGCTCACAACTTAGACATTATGTCTCAATATCTGACCAATTGTCACAGCACGAAGCTTATATTGTAAAAACCCAAAAGATGACTCATTTGACCGCCCTCATGGGTATAAAAACCTCCAATCCCTCGGCAAAGATATGCTAGTTCAACACCGCAAAACCCCCCAGAAGTTCGGAGGGGCAATGAGAAGGTCGTAAAGGTATTAGGTTCATGAGTCATCTATAAGTTTAGCAAACACACTTCTGGTTTAACTAGATCATTGCTTTAAACCAGAAGTGCATTTGCTAACCCTATAGATGACTCATGAACCTAATACCGTTATAACCTTCTCATTGCCCCAAACCTCTGGGGTTTCAGATGCATAAACCTGGTTCATTGACCCCATTAATAACGTATACCTATCATCCACGGGCCTTCATATTCCTTGCATTTGTTGGCATCCAGAGGGTCATCATCTCGTTCTCACTTCTCCTCCTTTGGCGTCGCATTCTCGTTATCCTTCTCCCCATGTCTCCCATCCCCCCAGAATTTCTCATCAACCTTATCCCCCGGCGCTACATTCCCGCGGTCATGCTTCTTATCAAAGTCCCTATTGTGCTCCTCAACCTCCTTCTTCTGCTCTTCTGTCAACTCGTCAGTCTGGTTGCCTGGGATGCTCTGGTTCGATACTTTGGGCTGGGGAGGTGCATTTTTGGATGTTGCGTCGAGGGCTTCACCGCCGCCTGTGCGTCCCTTGGCGTCGCCGTCTGCGAGACCATCGATGAAACTCCCGTTGCTATCTTTGGCTTGGTCTTGATGCAGAATGCGGGCGGCGTGGAAGGGGCGTAGGGGGATGCGCGGGGCGAGACGGGTTGTTGGGCGGATAATGGTTAAGAAGCGCATTTTGACAATTGATGAATTTGTGATATTATCGATTGGGGAGTTTGGTTTGGCTGTACTGATGGTTTGTTTATTGCAAGTTGAGCTGGAGAGCTTGAGAGGAGCTTAAGTAAAGCTCCTCTATGATATGGTGACGTCAAGAGGGATGACATCACAACGCATGCCTTGAGAAATGAAAGTCACAAGCCGATTTGAGCCGAGACAAATAATGGCGACATATCGATTGTGAGACAGGATGGACTGGTGGCGTATCATGCGAAGACGTACAAGTGCATTGTCTGACGTCGCATCAATAACGTGGTTCATTGAAGCTCCACAAGCCCACATCCCCGGATTTTCGTATCGCTTGTTGGGGGCTCGAAGTTAGATGCTGCGTCAAACTGTGATACAACACTATACGATGCCTAACTTTAAACAATTGGGCGACAGTATCGTGGTATCACAGTGGCGGCTATGAAAGATTGTAGGAATTAAAGTCGTGGCCCTGAAATGAAGAGGTTCGTGAAGGCGATCGAAATCGGGGCTAAGTTGGTGTTATGAGTATTACCCTGAAGCTGTCCCAATACTCAAGTTTTTTTTTTAATCTACTACGTCAGCCACATTTGGATACAATCATGACAAACTGTATATAGGCATTTCATGGCAATGCCATTGGGAAGTTTTGATAAAAAAAAGCAATGGAATAAGGTATCTCTAGGCTCTATACTACACGAAGGACTAACACTGGACCAAAATTTTGCAATCATCCCAAACTCCCAGGCCACCACAACTTTCCAAAACAAATAACTTCAATCCAGATACTTGCAAAAGTTCCTCCTATCTTACAACCAATCCAAAGTCACCTATCCATAACGTGGGGGTTCAGTATCATAGTGCCCAGCCTCTCTAGTCGGTTCATACCGAGTATTCAACTCAACGTCACTATCACTGCGATCGTCTAGCAGCTGCTTTCCCTTTCGTCCCCTAATCTTGTTCTTGATAAACGAGAACAATCCGGGCATATCGGAATTGGGACCTGTCATGATCCTTCCCGGATGAACAACATTGAACGCCAATAGCGCCAAAAACATCGGTGCTGCTTCAAGGATGTAAAAGTACACCTCGTGTGTGACTAGAGCATTGTCTTGACCCATTCCACCAGAGAACTCAATGAGTCGGTAAATAATGCGCACAGAGATCATGGCTAGTGAGAAGTATAGCGTGCAGAGAAGCATGCCCCAGTCCGAGGTAACGAAGGCTTTTATGCCTTGGTGTTGGCGCTCAATCGTGTGCATCTTCTTCTGGAAGAGGAAGCAGAGGACGACAAAGATGACAATGAAGAATTCTTGGAGACCAATGCCGCCCATGTAGATATGTACGGCTTTCATCTGCTCTTCAGGTGGTGATCCAGGTCCAGACATACTTCCGCCGATAAGCTGGACGATAAATGATAGAATGTCAAGTCCGACGAAGATAGCAGCGAGAGTAGCAGCCGGCATGCGGAGCAGGGATTGGGAGGGTATGAAGTAGTAGACCATTCGGCCGAGAGTCATGTATGCATATGCATTGACCCCTGCTATTGTTAGCAATGTCATGCCATGGGAGTAGGTTCAACATACAAATAGGCGCGAGAAGAATAAAAATGTTAAACGTCAAAAGTACACCTGTGCTCTGCTGGTGTTTCGTGCTTATCGCTCGGAAGGTGAACGCCGATGTCTCCCAGATCCCCGCCATGATAATAACCCAGCACCATGTCTATATCAGTTAAGTCAGCTACACTCTCAATCTTGAGCAGTAACAAAAGTAAAACATACGGACCTTTTTATACCGAGCAGCTTGCCAAATGTGCATACCAGTCAAAGTTGCAAAGAGAAGAGCGAATACCACAGCTGCTGCAAAGCTGGGATAGTAGTTCCAGTGAGCATTGCATGTTCCAGGGGGAAGATAACCGTTCTCATCGGGTTCGAGGGTTTGGACACATGTTGGGACGACGATTGAGATTGTTTTGGCGGGGATGGTAACGTATTTATCTGTTGTACCGCCAATAGTAGCGATGTTTTTCGTAGTGGTGAACCATCCCTCTGGTGCAGCTGTTTCTGTTGCAGTAGCACGAGCTACAAGGGTAACATCATGGCTTTGTGTCTGTGCAGGGATTGCCGAAGCCAAAGCAGATCCCGAAAGGAGATAAAGAATAAGAGCTCCAAGATTAGAATGCATTTTGAATGTTGATACTGAGAAATATAATGATACAGCTCCGTAATGAGATGGGATTTGGGGGCCTTATAAGTATATTTTCTGTTTCTAAAATTGAGGTTGTTTGCAATGCCTCATTGAGTCCGACATGTAGAAATGCGAGATGGATGGCATGCTCGCCAAAGAGTGCGCAGTCAAATGCGAGCTGGCCAATCGCGTAATTTGATCGGAAACGAGGATCCATTGCTCAGCCTTAAGGAAGGGATGCTAGACTGAAGGGGGTTAGCTCACAGGGGCTGTCTTGCAGAGTGGTTTCAGTGGAAGGTTAAACCTAATTCGAGAGGTCGAAATAGGCAAAGTAGTATCTAGATATGAGAATAATAGTTCTGTCATAAGGAATCCAGCTAAGGCAAGGCGATATGTGCCTGAAATGTCCGCTCAATGGTATAGAAAGGATCTTGTCAAACCAAGCTTAAAATGTACCATTCCGATGTCGGGACGGCGTATCTATCATCCGGCGGGGCATGTCATGGTGGGGTGGTTCTTCTTCCTGCATGCCATTTCCATGTTTTTCTCCAACAGCGATAACAACGCAACCACTGAGAACCGTCGCCTTGATCTTCAACATGGCCATCACGATCATTCTTGGCTCCCAATGGGGTATGTACGCGTTATTACAGCTTTCCATTGTTATGCGGACTCTGCTGGTTCGAAATACCGCAGGCAATGGCATTGATATTCCTTGATGCGCTAATACTTCGTGTTCAACAGGAGATGAGGGCGTACGTTATTCCTAACAGCTTGAGGTTATTTAAGACACAGTTCTGACAATGTTGATGGTATAGAAGGGAAAGCTGACCGATATCCTTGCCCCGGAGGCTAAACTCTGCGCTCGCGCTGCTGTGAGTCATAGCACAATCGACCGAGGCGAACATTTATTAAACGAAGATTAGGGAGGTCATAACGCAGGGCACTCTATTGTGTGAGTTGGACATGTTTTCCGGCGAAACGCCGTTCGTATCGATGGATAATTAACTCCAACAGTGCCAATGGAGTTTCCTACAGGTAACAACCAAAGCTCGAGCTATGAGTTCTTCGACGACTGATCGACTGCTAGCTTCCACTTGCTTCCTTCCGGACTCATCAACCCGAAATGGTACACCAACCCATTATCTGAAACGCAGCCAGCGATCGAGTCAATTGACATATAACAGCATGAACTTCATCGGCTCCGGAGTAGTCTTCAACGTGCCGCAATTCTTCAAAGAACTACAAGCTCTGTCGGACAAGGGACTAGAGGCTGTCCACGATAGAATTCTGGTGTCTGACCGAGTGCACATCGACCTGCAGCTACACATTGCAGCTGATGGTCTCGAGGAACAGGAGCTCGGAGGTTGGTCACAGTTCTTGTGGCACATGCAGCTGAACATGGCTAACAATACCTAGAGGGCAAGATTGGAACAACTGGACGCGGTTTGTTTGGGTACATGTCTAACATATGACCTCCTATTGACCCTTTGCAGGTATCGGACCCTCTTATAGCTGCAAAGCTGCGGTACGGTGACACCTAAAACTACGTTGTGGAATGCTTGCTAAACCCCAATAGCGAAGTGGCATTAGACTGGCTGATGTTTTCAACCCCAAGTTGTTCGAGCAGAAACTTCGACGATTGGCCGACGGCTACCGAAAGCGCTACGGAGATCTCTTCAAGTACGACGTCGAAGAGGAGCTTGCCCAATTCGAGGAGTACCGAGAAAAGTTGCGCCAATATTCTGTTGATGGAGTAGCCTTTATGAAGTCGGCGCAGAAGAGCAACACTCCCATTCTGATCGAGGGAGCGAATGTAAGAACTCTGACCTGAGTTTGTTGATGTAATACTGACTAGCTGGGATCGGGCAACCGAGCTGATGGTCTCATACCCTTTTCTTTGTTTGTGGACAAACCTCAGCGGGCCGTGGTGGTCTCTTGACAGCGGTTCTGAGCTACACTGGACTCAATCTGCCAGGCGAAATAGCCAGCACAATCCAGGTCCTTTGCAAAGGGAAGGGTATGAGATCCAAAGCCGGGGCTCATCCCCGTTTATCCAGGCCCTCATGCTCGATCTTGACTATGGTTCATATCCTGTGAGTTTCCATGAACCCAACCTCTATGCCGGAGCGTCATAGCTGATGAAGTAGTACGTAACATCATCCAACACTTCGCTCGCCGGTATTATCGGCGGACTTACTCTGGATCCCACGAAGATCACAGAGATCATCGGAGTTGTCAAGGCTTACACGACAAGAGTGGGCTCCGGAGCTTTCAAGACCGAGGACACGGGAGAGTGAGTTACTCGTGGTCTAGTTTTACGAATATGAAGCTGATTCAATGCAGGGTCGGAACCAAGCTCCAAGAGATTGGAAGAGAATGGGTGAGACACTATTCGTACTCTATTGAATCACTTAGTCTAACGTGCCAAGGGAACATCCACTGGTCGCAGACGCCGATGCGGATGGTAAGCAGGGTCACATTCACTCAGAGACCCGCTAACACTATGCAGGCTCGATTTGGTGGTCCTGAAGTACTCAAATGACATCAACAACTATACCGCTCTGAACCTCACAAAGGCAAGTACTTGCTGTTACCGCTTGTTCTGCCATGATACTGACGTCTCTTAGCTCGATGTTCTTGACACCTTTGAGACAATCCGCGTCGCAACAGCCTACAAGATCGATGGAAAGGTAAGCTTATACCATTCCCTACTCTGTAGCGATGCACTAATAATATTGCAGGAAATCGATTCCTACCCAGCTGATCTGGATATTCTGGATCAATGCGAGGTTGTGTACAAGGATTTCCCTGGATGGCAAACACCCACGACAAATGCCAAGTCCTTCGAGGAACTACCGAAGGAAGCGCGTGCATACGTTGAGGTACAGTTATCACTGTCTTAAGAAAGACTTGTACTGACGAATTGTGTAGTTCATTGAAGAATACGTTGGAGTCAAGGTATGGTGCCCCGACATGGGTAAAGGCAATTAACTAACGTCCATCTTAGATCAAGTACATTGGTACCGGCCCCGACCGCGAGGCAATGATCAAGCGCGTTTAAGAGATCTATGTGAGATGTTAGAATGAAAAGGGGCCACTGTTGGTAGCAATACGTTATTCTATCTAAAACCAGGGATCTATAATAATAGTCCGCCAACGCAGATTCGCTCACATCCAAAAAGTCTGCCCGCTATCCAAGACCAAGTTTTTGTTTCTAACGTACTCCTTCCTAAATACCACTCCACCCTCCGGATGTCCCATGAGAAAATACACCGTCTCCGCGTTCTTATCCCACATAAGCGACTCTGCCTCGGGACCCTCTCTGAAGATGAAGCCCATGACTCTATCCGCATCAGGCGGTAATCTCTCATCATATAGATCATAATCCCCTGAGAGGTCAATACCGTGCTCAACCTCAATGATCCGCCGTGACACGTTATACATCAGCGTCGCGTCCCATAGAGACTCTTGCTGACTTGACAGGCGCCGCATGAGAGATAGTGCTTCGACTCGTAGAGAGAGGTAACGACATTTCCAGATTGCGAAATGAAGCATGGGGTTGAATCCAACGTTGAACATGAACTTTCCCGGCGTTGTGTGTTGCGCTTCAAGGTTCTCTGCTGCTTTTCGAGCGCAGTCCACAATGGTGATGAATTCCTCCTTGGACGCATCATACCCCATCTCTCCTCTCCTGAAACAATTCTCAATCCAAACCCTTACAAGTCTATGTCTCGTGATAACCGCCAAAGTCGCTGTATCCTCCCTCTCCCCAAAAGGTCGTCCACTTAAAAACCTCTCAAACGCAATACCCCACGCTTCAAGATCCTGTCTCGCGTCTTCTTGCTCGTCGAGCATCCACTCCTGCGGCGCCTCATCGATCATATCCAACCGATACGAATTCCCCTCGCGGACCAGTGTTATGATTCTTATGCTCAGATGCTCCAGAGCGTGCTGTGCTTCGCTTATCGTGTAGAACACGGGGTTCTTCAGATCTGCGCCCTCGTCGCCTTGCAGAAGGGGGAACTCTGTGCTTACATCCATGAAGAATAGCGGGAATACACTCATTTGCGCAAAAATGTTGGAGAGGCGGGATTCATGGCCCGCGGAGTTGAGGAGCTGTACACCGTGACTTGCATGCGTAATCGCCGCTTCGTGATTGCCTCGTAGGAACTCAATGCAGATGAATAATGTACACACCAGCAAAACCGTATCAACACACGGTTTCGTGCCGCGCGTGAGAATACTTATAGCTTTGTTATAGTGCATGATCGCAAACTCATCAGCCACGCTCTCCTTCGCGGGTTCAAAGTTTTCGAATAGCGAACTTATCGCCAACACAGCATGACGCGCCGCCGGTTCAGACTGCGCCATTTGAACGACGAAATACGTCCAGAAGGATCCATCAAACGGGCCCGAGAGCACGGGAGCGACCACGTGATGAAAGAACGATAAGCTACGGACTTCTTTGGTGTTGGTTATAGGAAGAGTTTGAGGTTTGGTCCGCAGGAGAGAAGTCCATGAGAATGAGCCGGGCGGCGGAGCGATATAGCCAGTGCATGTACGGCCTGTTGTTAGACATCGCTTGCAGCGTGGCCAAGTCTCATCGCATTTCACTTTGCGGGCTCTGAGATGTGAGTTAAACATGTTTGGTGAGAAGAGGGAATCACGTACTTGCATGTTTTACAGCCCGTTCTGACTTTTTGTATTCCTGTGCGAGCCATTTATTCTTTATCTTGGAGACATTGGATGAAGGGGGATGCGATGGTGAATATGCAGAGGACAAGTTTGGCGTTGGTGTTGAAGGATTGAGGCGTAGTTCATTACGGTAACTAAGGGTGCGGGGATAATGCAGGGGTACTCCTTTCAGCACACTTCAACCAATAAAAGCCTCCATCTTCCGATTGCATCCTGCAATGACTTGATCTACTCACAAGCTAAAGAACTATATCTATTCCCATGCCCAGATAAATACCCCTTCCTATAATCCTCCCCCTCATCATCCCCAGACCTCGCAACCCTATCCTCAATAGCCCACGCAATCCTCTCCGCACCGACCTGCGCGCCTCCTAGGTTCGGCGCTGCAGGGCCAAGACGCAGTGCAGCGAGTCTTCCCATCATGAACAGCGGAACATCATCGTTCCACATTAAATCATTGTTAATGCAGGGAAATCCGCCGCGCCCTTCGATGGGGTACTTCTCTAAAATTGTTTGCAGGTAAGGAAGTGAGGAGAAGTCCGTTTGGATGCCCGTTGCGAAGTACATGTAGTCCATGGCTGGCATGTCGATTGGCGGATTAGTCTGAACACTCCATGTACCATTCTCAGCGTCGAATTGCGCATCGACGAGACTAGTCTCAGTGAAGAGTTCAAGTTTCTTCGTGAGGAGATGCTTCTTGAGCCGTTTGTGGAAAACAGGCGTGATGCTTCCTCCACCTCTCGCCTCCTTGATCATCTCGACCCTCTCATCGTCTGAATCAGCGTAGTAGAACTGCGCTTGCTTCGCATTCTTAAACTTCCCCATCCACTCGAGACTAACGTCGAAGTGCTTGATGCGCAGCGGTCCGCGCATGACATGCCACACCTTGGTGACGCCCTTTCGAATAGCGAGGTCTGTTAATTGCGCAGAGGTGAGGCCGCCGCCAACGATGAGAATGTTTGTTGTTTTCTTGGCGGCGATGCGAGCTTTGACGATGGGGTCTGGGAATTCAGTGATGTGCATGCTGTGACATGTCTGAGGGAGCTTTTCGTCAGGCATGGAAGGGATGTGTGGGATTTTGGCAACGTTTGCTGGACCGACTGCGAGGACTACTGTGCGAGCGTATCGACGGACTTTGTTGGATGTCACGGTGAAGAGTTTCTCGCCGTCGATGGAAATACCCTTTACTTCATCGTACTCCAGATGTTGGAGGGCTTCTTTCCGGATCATGTTTGAGCTGAGATTATACCGCGCTGCTACTTTTTCGCAGTGGTCGCAGAAGAGAGATGTTGAGGGGTTGTAGTAGTCATTGCGCTCTCTCACGTTGATGTCCACACGAGCTTCTTGTCTACACATCGTTAGTTCAATAGCCTTCGACAAAAGGATAGGGGAAGGGGGCCTACCTTCGACCACAAGCTCGCTGTCCACTCTTCTTCCTCCCATGTTTACTAACCTCCTTACCCACACAATTCCTAATCTCGACGAGTTCATCCGCTCTATCATTAGCATACGCATGCGCGAGCAACGCATCACGATCAAGCGGATCAACATGCCACAGCATCGGACTTCTCAGATGCGAGATATCGTACATCTTGAACAACCTGTTCCAGCGGCCCATCCAGGTATCGCTATCCGCATCAAGAACCAACATCTTGTACTGCGGGATTGCAGCGTGCTTGGGAGGGGAGATTTTACCGCTGCGGACGTGCTTTAGGGGCATTTTGTTGCCGTACTTGGAGATCCAGTGGAAGCGACGGTGTTCTTCGTCGGTGAAGAGGGCGGCGGGGGTGTGTTCGTGGAGACGGGCTGATATGGCGAGACCGCAGGGGCCGGCGCCTATGACGAGGACGTCGTAGATTTCTTCTTCTACTTGTATTGAAGACATGGTGATGGCGGTAGAAGTGTAAGTCAGAGCAGGGGTCTGGGGGGGATGCTGACTTATAAAGATAGCTCCAGTGAGGGCAAGCCAAACCCTCGTGGAGGCCTTTCACGAGAACACGAAAACGTGAGAACCCTTATGGTCATTCTGATAGCAATATTGTGTATAGATTCATTGTCTTGTGGTGTTGAAGGCGTACCCTGATGGACATTGCATCATGAGGACATCAAGGTCCCTGGTGTAAATCAATCAGAGTCCACTAGTTCATCATGATAACCCCAGAAAGACCCTGACGATTCTCATGATGATTCATGTGGAGGTCAATAATAAAGCCATAGTGAGGGACTTGTAATGTTAAAGAGGAAGAGTGCCCAGATAACTTGGCGCCATGGCAGACTTGGTATCAAATGACAGTGTAATAACTGGACATTCTCACCATTTTATAATTGAGTTTAAAAGGTTTGATCACGAGTATATCTGTCTATTGCTTCTATGTACTCATCAATTTATCGTTTCAGATCGCTTATGCGACTCATGTTCATCCTATCCCATCATAGATGTAAAGACATCTCGACCCATCGCAGCTCGCCAAGGCCACAACCAAGCCATTCGCAATCTATGCCATAAGCCAAGCTCCAACACCATACTCTACACCTATATCATACACTTCCCCCTCCTCTTCGTTCTCCGTCTCCCATCCTCACTCACCCCCTAATGATTCCACTCCGAATCAAGCGCATGTCCCAAAGGTCCACTCGCCGCATAATCCGTCGTCACAAACGCCCTATCCACAACCCCCAGCCCCTCCGCACAATACTGCAACGTCTCCGCGATATCATGCGATCTATTCAACGGCGTCTTCTCATCCAGCAACACGTCAAATTCAACCCAGACTCCATCTCCCGCATGATACGCCGTCACGTTCTTGAAACCTGCTACTACCGGCGCGAAGCGATACGCGAGGTAGATTAGCTTCTTGAGCGTGTGGTCGTCTGCTGCTTCGCCTGAGAGCCGGACAACGTTCTCGAAACATGTGTGCCCCCAGTCGTAGATTATAAAGAGGGAGAGGAGTCCAGCGCCGACGGGGTCGAGCCACCATACGTTTGCGCGGTAGCCGATCAGTGGAAACAGAAGCGATAGCGTGTTGAAGATAACATCCGTTTTGCAATCCTGCACAAGAGCTTGTACCTGACTTGTCTTGATAGGTCGACATCCCAGCCCAATAGCTCCCTTGAGGATAATCGTCGCGAGCAACGACGCAATAGCAGCCCAGCTCAGAATCTCCGCTTCAGAGTGCTTCAGCAATCTCGAGAACGACTCCTGCAGAATCTGCAGAAACGAAATGACCATGATGATCGAAAACACCAGAATACCCAATGGTTCCAAACGTCTTCGTCCCACTGGAAAGCGTCGCTGCATCGCCTGCAACCGCCACAGAACAAGCCTGCTCGTCGACCACACGATGAGCGTACACAGTAGATCCAGCGCTGAATCCACAAGCGACGCAACGAGCGACAGTGACCCCGTTGTGAACACGGCAAAAGTCTTGCCCGCCAAAAGAAGAATATTAGCCATCACATTGATATTGATAGCCAAATTCGCCTTTCTCGCAACTTTCCTCCTCTTCTCCTTCTCCTCCTCAGGCAACAACTCTCCAATCCTACCCTCCACGCGCTGAATCCCTCCACATCTCTCCTGATCGCCATCATGGTCCGGATCCGGATTCATGCTCTCCAGCACATCATCCGCAATCGCCATCACCACAGCGTCCACCTCGAGCCAATCATTAAGCCGCTCGTTCTGCTGCTCGTAAAAGGCGCGGAGTTTTTTATTCTTCATCGCCTTGAGCTCCTCTTCTGATTTTCTGTATTTCTCGAGCCCTTGACGATCGATGCCGTGGAGCAGTGCGCGCTTGATCTCCCCGCGGCGTGCATCCTCGAGAGCTGTGCGCGCTGCGTCTTGGAATTGCATTATTCGCGGTTTGGGACGGGATTGCTTGGTGGGGTCGTAGTATGAGTATCGACCTGTTTCGAGATCGCGAGGGTGTTCATCGTGGTGTGCTTCTTCGCCGACGTGACGGCCTCGATGGCGAGCGCCTTCATTATTCCACTGACGTTTTCCCACCATTTCAGAAGCGTTCACTTTAACAGACCAAGGTACGAAGAGATGATATGAAGATACAAAAGGTGATCGAGAGAGACGGGAGCTGCTTTTTGTTTATTCCCGGCCTTGAGAGCTACCCTTGTCCAACATGTAACACCATATGACGTAGGTGACGTAAAAATCCGGGGTTTCAGAAGCACCTCAAGCGACGGGGACAGGTTCAGCAACGAGAGTGAGCTCCACTGAATCGGAGAAATAACAAGGAAATAGTTGCATTTCCTTTTCTATTTTTATGTTCCCTCCAACTTGTTCTTGTTTGCGACAGTTTTTTTATTGTGGAAATCTTATACTCTTGTGCCGTTTGTCCCGATGTCTTGGGTTCTCGTCGTCATGGGTAAGCCTGTTACGCCATGATAGTTAGGTTTGATCTCGATTTACGGATATACGGCCTTTTTAAGTGACTGTTGATCAGATGGCTTTAGACTGGTTTGAGGTCAGCTTCCTGCGAAACGAGACAACGTCTCAGTGGCAGACCCACTTATATCAAGCCGTGTTCCTAGATCAACGAACCTGTATTGTGCATGCCTTTGCAATCTCGCAGATTCCGTACGGGTAAACCTCACATGTCCAAGCTGGTATCTCAGCATACTGAATTGCACAAGGGCACTCCCCAGGACGATGACCTAGCAACATACCCAGTTTTCGATGCTACATCCGTCTGGTGTGACGCTTGTACATAAAGCATCTCGCGCAGCTCTGTCTATTACTCCTGCCAGGAGTTCATCAGCTGCCTTTGCGGTGATTGTTATAGGAGGGGTTTCAGACGCCTCGATCAAGGGCATACTTTGACGACCAATTCTGAAGAGAATCCTTGAATATCGTGTTTCGAAACACAAGTGCTCTTTAGGCCTGACTGAGCATACTTGGGGAGAAACAAGCTGGACCCGAGCTTTGCAAGAGCTCTACGAGGTCTTCAGAATGATCTTTTAGATAACTATATCTCACGATATGCTCCTGAATGACAACCCCCCTGAGCTCGTACAAAGACGTGGCATCGCATGTCAATACAGCTTTTAGCAGGCATTACTGATGTCACTAGCAGGTGCACACTACCTGCATGACATGATGGGGCATATGACTTGACGAATGAAGGAGGAGAGGACTATAGACCACATTTACACCGTATCAACTGAGTACTGGAAGCTGCTGAGCTAATTCCATCGTGCCTTGTTCTTTCAGAATACATCTGCTTCCTCGTACTTGAAGCCCCTCGCATTTCCCCTTTCCATCTGCTGTGGCTAGGAGTGAATCATCATCCAGCGTTAAGTTTGACCTACTCCATGTTGGGTCCTGGGGTAATAGACCACGCCTGTCCTTTGAAGACTAGACGCCCATCTTGCCTGAGTTGCTCTGGGTCAGTATAAACACACAGGCCAATCCCGTCGCTGTTGAGCTGGAACACACGGAAGACCATATAGATCTCTGAACGGTCTTCGGTGTGGTGGATTCGTTGCATCTATGTGAAGTCAGCCCATGATCAGAACAATTGTCCTCCAAACACTTACCAGCTGGTATTGCTTGCCACTCATGTAAAATGCGGTACTACATGGCCCAGTCGTAGTCTTGACTTCTATGTAATATCTAGGCCGCGCCCCATGCCACTCATCGTGACCAAGATAGCCACAACCAATCAGCATATTTGTCAAGTGCCCTTCAGCATCTACGTAGACTAGATCGGCAGTTTCATGCCCTCTCCAAGCCTGTAGGTTTGTGTAGTCTGGGTGGATAGTCACGTACGATCTGATCGTACTTTGCCAATTCGCGCGGTTCCAATTTGGCAAGTCGAGACACGACAGAAGCTCGAATACCTATATGAATACTTCAGTTAGCCTCGAAAACCCGCGACGCGATGTACAGGTGAGGTTGCTTACATATAACTCGCCTGCAGCCCCAACCTTCTTATCACGCTCAAGCTGATTAGTTGACCGAAATTGACCCATGACGTCCAGCCCATCGAAACTCTGGTAATCGTTCGTATCACCTCCAGGTAGAGCATTCCGCATATGGCTCATATCAAATGACCCTCTGGATGGGAATACCGCATTCCGGGCTTTTCCAACAACCCTGTCCAGGATTGAGCGATATCTAGCGTCTTCGGAAGATTGCTGTTCAGACGACAAGGTCATAACCGAAAGCAGGTTTGAAGGAGCTTGGTCGCTTGGGTGGTGTAATGGCGATGATGGGCCAGGAAACAATTCTGATTGAGAAGAGCGACGTACCCTTCCTGAAGGAGGCTGATATGACATCTGGCTTCGCTGGGAGATGGCCTCGACGAATGTTTCAGGAAGGCTTTCCTCTGGCAAAATTCCGGAGGATCCAGCATATGGTGGTGTACCAGCATTTATCGAGGAACGATTGGGTGTTAGTTGTTCTGGAGAGGTATCATCAGTTTCGAGGGGACTGTCTGATAGCCGTTGTTCTTGTCCTTCTTCCTCTTGATCTTCCTGGCGCACTTCTGCCTCGTCAGCTTTGTCTTCATCATCCTCGTTGTCGAACGACACTGGTAAGATTCCCTGGTCGTCGAGAACATCATCAAGGACGAATCGTTCACTTGCAAAGATTGCAGTCAAGACCTTAACTATGTCCGTTTCGATTGGTCCATCGGCGGGGCTCTTCGACGAGCGCATTAGCCATGCCGCGAGTTTCCTAGGAAGGACTGAACCGAAGCAAAGCTCTTGCGCTCTCCGCTCTTTTGGAACATAGATTGTGAGTCTTCCTGTCGAATCGTCGATATGCTCGTTGGCGGTTGCTACCGGAATCTCGAACGACTGTCTGTTCTGAAAGATTTTCAATACAGATGATATTCTTTCAACCTCTACAACTCTCATCGTGCGAAGCTGCTCATAGAGGCCAGACGGGTCGTCCTCAAATCGAGGGCTATTGAAAGTAGCCGCGACACTACAGGATGAACCGTTATTAGTACCTAGAAACCAATGAAGAAGAGAAAGAAATGCACCCCCTTTCAGTACGTACCGAGTAATATGGTAAGCCTTGCGCTTGAGGTCTCGGTTAGGTGTAGAAATCGGACGCTCCGAATCACTGGAGATGAAAGTACTTTCTTCGACAGAGTTAGACAAGTATCGATCCTGCAGTTTCAGCCATTCGATCAACGGTCTGAGGCGACGGACTTCTTCCATCTCAAAGTCCAAGAGAGCAATCTTGTCACGAAACATCGTCGTCAACTTGTCTCGATCTCCAATGGCAAAGTCAACGCTCACAGAACTCAAAACGACAGTGCCAGTTGGGTACTTGACTGGAAAGACCTTGGCTTGTCTGATCGGCTCCGGATCCAATCGCGTCGTTTCTGTTTGTAGGAGACCGTTGAGTGACAAAACAGCCACTTTCGTCTCTTCCGTATTGTTCCCGGATGATTGTCGTAGTTCATCGTAGACCATCTGCAAGGTGAGCAGCTTCACACCTAGTTTGCCAACAAAAAAGCTCTCATAAGCTTCCCAACATTCATCCAGGATAGCTTTACCACGGATAACTGTTTCACTAGACCACAGACAATCTGAGGTCTTATACCAACCAGACTCGCCATGTCGCGTTTCACAATATATGAGGGGGGATGCCTCAAATGCAGCTCTGTTCTCATATTAGCCTCATGTAAGAAACGATCCTTCCCATCCTGAAAATAACTCTTAACGTACTTCAATCTCGGCAAAGGTATTTTTGCCTTATGCAAGTAATCGTAGATTGCCCGCATGCGAGGTATTTCCTCACAGCCTGCCTCCCGGAGTTGGGTCAGCTCGGTCACCAGTTCTTCCAACGATGCATCCGGAATTTGAAGTGTTCCCTTGAATAGGTTCTCGATGTTCCTAAATTTCTCGTCATCCATCCTTTCCATGTAGGAAGCCCTGAGAGAGTGAAACATGACCATATCTGGCGGTGCGGTCCATACACAGAGCGAAGATGTCGTCCACGTAGAATCCTTCTGATTAGGGTCGAGGACACCTCCTTCGTAAAAGAATTGCCTAATAACAGATCAATTATAAGTTGACATTTGCACACAAAAATGATACTGACGTAATCTTGCGTCTCGCGTCTGGCCCATCACTAGCAACCGCAAGTTTGGCGTATATTGCGACGTACAAGTCAAACACCTTTCGTGCTTGACTGTCGGAAGACGGTTTGGGGCATGATTGCTGAATATAATGAAGCATTTGGAGTAGGAAATCCACGCCATCGTCTTTACTAACTGAGAAGTAGTCACTCAGAAAATGCCATTTTGATCCAATCTGTTCGGTTGTGTCTGATTCCTCGAGTTTGAGAAAGGGGAATTGCTCAGGATGCTCCATATAGCGGTCTACAAGGCCTCTCAAAGCTTTGAGGGGAAGCCAGGCTTCCTTCAGCTTGAGTGAATAGTCAACTCCGCAGAGCTTCTTAGCCGGCAGATCCTCAATCTTTGATCGAAGAGTCTGATTTTTCACCAAACTTGATTTCTCATGTAACCAGAGATGCTCAAATAACCCCAAAAATTTCTCTGGGCGGTGCTCAAAGATATACAGAAAGACATCCGATAAGCTGCGTTTATCTCGTGACATGATTCTCAGCCGCTCACGTACACCGATGGAATCGCAGAGCCACCTCACCCAGCTTGGATGGAATAAGCTCGGCTTGTCTGGGGTACTTTCCATGTGCTTCGAGTGCAAGAATTCCACGGATAAACCTGGTGAGGCCCCTTCGACGGCTAAAAGGCTTGCAGGACTGTACGCATGGTGTGTTCCAGGGAGATATATATCCGTCTGATGCGGGTTATCTCGTATCGGAGCACTAGTGATGACCTGTACGTTCGTGTATTCTTCCTGACCGTGTTTACCGATCTGGTGTGTCAGATAAAGAAAGCTCAAATACTCATGTATGGCTTTTAACGATAAGGACTTCGAGTTAAACGATCGGTGGGTCGATGCTCTCACATCGTCATATGTGGCCTGACAGACTCCTAGTTGTTGGAATAAGGTGTTTCTATCCGAATTACTGGATGCATAAACTGTGATAACTCTGAGGTCCAAGGAGTCAGGGATGTTGATATCTCCCGTCGTTGGGAAATACACTGGCCCAGATGTAGTCGATGTCCACGCTCCGGATCTTAGAGGGAGCAAAGGCAACGACTTTAGTCTCTGTTTTATAGATAGAGAATTCTTAAGTTGTTTGGAAAGTAGGCGTGCTACAGCTGAGTGCCATTCATCGGTCGTGTTTTTTCCGTGAAACCTGGAGTTGGGACTGCGGAGATCGGTTTCCAGTAAGTTGAGAAATGTTTGGATGTCCAGTACCTCTAGCCCGTAGCCTTCGAGAATATTTATTACCTTTTGGGAATAGCTAGGCGAAAGATAAAGATCTCTAGTCGGGTCGTCAAACAAAGGGTGCCCTTCCGCATCGCTGGCATCGCTGGCAAGAATGACAACATCGCCCACCAGGCGCATGTCAATTCGATTACGCGATTTCAGAACTGGGGTTTTCTTCATCAAGTTTTTTATTTCGTGATTAAGGCCTGACCAGAATGCATCGGAACTGGTATCTGAGGACGGGAGGAACATTGGCCAGCTGTAGCAGAGTGTAGGATGCTCGCAGAACTGCAGAATCGCCTTGAAGAATGCAGACGCAATCCAGCCACGAAGGTCGAGATTTCTCCGTGATGTGGTAATAATATCCTGTCGATTGGCGTTCGTATCAAAATCGGAGTGAATTAAAAACTAGAGCGGAGTCAGCTATGTTTTTCGCGTGGTGATGGTAGAAGCCAACCTTGTAATCGGATCTTCTGAGAGGTAAAAATGCGAACAGGTCTTGGTTTTTCTGAGTGATAAGTGGTTCAGAGTTGTCGGTGATTGGGAAAGCCAGAACGACTTCAGCTTTAGAGGAAGCATTCTTGGCCTCTTCAGTATCAGGAATCTCACGATTGTCACTCCGGGCCAAGTTGGTCGCCATTTGTCTTGTGATGTGATAAATTTGACTTTGAGTAGTCTCATCTCCATGAGCACCAGATGTAGTTTCCAGAGACACGCGATAGTCGTCGATCTTATGCTTACGGAAGTATTTTGATCGTTCCAGTTCACCGTTCTCACCGTAGAACTCCAAGCTGATTTGCTCAAGCTTGCGGAGGAAGAGCAAACAAGTTTCCTGTAGATCATCAAATTGCATAGAGATGATCCTCTTCAGATGTTGAATTTCATCGGGGTCTCCTTTGTCATGGATGTATAGTGTCATACGGGTCAGAGGACTGGGGATAGTCTCAGTCTCAGCTGGACTCGCCCAGATAGGTCTGACCATGCCTATACCTGGGTCTGTCTTGTTATGCCGAAATTCAAATGAGAAGTTCCCAGACTGAATATGAACTCTAGATGCAGCAATGAATACGGATTTAAAGCCAATACCCTTGGCACCGATATATCCGTGGGAAGCTGACTTGGTGCTTTTTCCAACAGCGCAAATAGCTTGTAAATCTGGCTCTGTAAAGCCATCTTCGTTGCACTCGACGATGATCTTATTTGGATATATCTTGAAAGAGACGAAAGGCAGCGCTTTTGCTGCGCAGGCCTTCGTGAAGATGTTGTCTTCTGCATTCTGAAGAAGTTCAAAGACAAATCGAGCACCACTGCCGTAGATCTGCTTTGCCAATCTGGCGGATGGTTTCAGTGAGTGCAATCAGAAACTTGGCCTAGACACTTACATCTTGACGGAGTGCGATACCGCGCTTTCCATGGCCAGCCAATTTTCATCAATCTCCCGACGATATTCGGCATTGAATTGTTCGATATCGTTCATCATTTGTTCGCGTAGAAACCCATACTTCCTAGTCAGACGTCGCACGATTTGCTCCGCCTCCTGTACGCTCGCCATAGTTGGCAAGTGAAGGTTATTGCGTTCGTTTTCTGTATGGGTACGGGTCGATAGCTACGCAATGACTGGGTAGCAGATGAGGAATTTGAGGGTGATATGGGTAAGAGGGAACAGAAAGGGTCCAGAAGTCTTTGAAGAAAGCCGGCTGAGGCATCTCTTGGCTCCCTCGTCTAGTGCGACGACTATTCTGCATGTTGGTCGCAGCATCCTGGCTTGCTAATTTCAGCTCACACTTCAGGTATGTTTCCCTTGATGCAGGCCAGCGGCACATCGTGATCGGCGCGTGAATATAGAATCACCAACTTGGTCAGTACGTATACTAGGTAGACCTGTTTAGCAATCAGATGGGGGCAGCGCAACCTACTCTGAAAACACTATTTCCTTTTCTGTATGTTTATCCAGCCAACGTTCCTATTCGAGCCATTCATGCTGAGAGAATTAGAACAGGAAATGTGGTGCTTTTGGTGACATCTTTGGGTCCTAGCTCCCGCGGCGGTAAAATAGCAGTAGCTATTGGCCATAGAGCGATCTCATCCTTGCATGTCGAGAGGGTCCTGAAACCGTGGAACCAACACACCAGCAAGAGGGCCGTTGTCTTCATAGCTGACTCTTGTGCTTTTATCAATGCTTTCTGATGGTTGTAGTATGGTTAGATACATACGATCGTGTTTTAAGGATAATCTTGCGCCATGGTAATCCCTGGCATTTGCCTTGTTACCCTTCGCCTAGGCAGTGAAATAAATTAGATCAACACGAGAACCAAGAGATAGGGACATCGACTTACATGATTATTAACAGCGAGATTGCAAGGCCAATCAAGCAGCACTGCGCCGACAGCACGTCCGAAAGTGAGCGGCACTCTGACCATTAGACTGACGAAAAATACGCAGGATACAAGCAAGTAATGCCTGGCTCGCCCTGAAGAACGGGAGGGGTCAGGGTGAGCTCGCTCAGGTATAGCTCACCCGGCTCCGCCAGATCACGCGATTGGCTGCGCAACAAGAGCAAAATCGGCATCTTCACCTGAATACCTATTTTTTGGCCGCATTCACATTGCATCACAATTTAGAGTAAGGCACATGGAGTCAAGAAAACTTATAACCTCTTTTCTAAATAACACAAATATCAAGGTAAATTTAGTCTAAACTTTGCAAATATTTATTAATTCATTTAGGCACACCATACTAAGTTTAGGATCACCAAGACCGGGGTGTAAATAACTAAATCATTCTTGGTATTCTTCTATCGATCGAACCCCATTAACCCAACGCCGCGCATGTAAAGTATTTAATTTCCCATTCGCATAGCGTTCACAAGTCTATGCCGCGCGCCCTCTCGGCGACCGTCACCTCGACTGGGACTCTCAGTGTTGTAAGAGTCCTGTCGACGGGCATTGTCATAGTAAGCCTCGGTCTCTCCAAGGCCTACCTTTGAGGGACGAGGAGGCGGCGGTGGGGGAGCATGGCCTGGTACAGAGGCCTGTTGCTGATAAACTGGCTCCCAGTCACGGTTGGCCTGGTAAGGGCCGTTCTGGTAGGAATCCTGAGTCGGGACGGGAGGTCGGCTTGCTCGCTGTTCCTCGCGTTCAGTGCGCTCGTCGCGACTGTCGCGGTTTCGTCGGGTGGAGTCGTTACGGCTTGATTGAGGGGCCGGTTGTGTCTGGAGAAGACCGCCTTGAGGTGCACCGTTCTGGGGTATACCATTCTGAGGCGCTCCAACCTGACGACGGCTTACCTCTCGAGGCGTCTGCTCTTCGTCATCCGTTTCTGTATCGTCGTCGTCATCCTCGTAGGCTCGTAATTCGCTTCGCATAGCAAGGCTGGCGCAGATGTTTCTAGCTTCCTCAATAGCCTTCTTCTGCAGTTGAAGAGCCTTGCGACGCTCACGGGTCTCCTTGTTCTCGGCAGCAATAGCTTCGATGGTGGTATCAGGCATGCGAAGAATCTCAATAGGATTAAACAGTCGCAACATGCCAAGCAGAAGGTGCCTCTCGACGACCTGAGTAATGACGTTGCGTGTAAAGATGCGTGCAGTAAGGTCATAATAGATAAGCATCTTCTCCAAGACCTCTTCGGCTTCTGTGTAGGTTCCGCCGTTCTCAGTAGCGTCGGCACGCCACTTTCGAAGACGCTCCTCATACTCGGGGTCAAAAGGCTGAATCTCAAGTTCCATATCGTCGGTGAGACGTCCAAGCTCGGTGTCGGCGCTTTCTACAAGGTCTTTCATTCTGAGCTCGAGGAAGTGCATGCGAAGAGGGTCGCGCATGCGCATGGGCCAGACGTGATCAATAACATCCGCAAGGAACTCGTTGCAGATGACACCGACGTTGTCCTTGTATTCTTGTGCAAGCACAGGCCAGTTTCTGGAGTAGTCTTGGAAGAGGATATAAGGGGCTCGAGGGTTGGAGTCGAGAGGAAGTTCGTTACCCCGGATCTGTCGAAGAAGAGGCTCAACTTCAAACTCGGCAAAGTCCTTCTTTGAGCGGTCTCCAACGGTGCCCGAAGCGGGGAGCCCATTGCCCTCGGCAGCACCATTCGTACCATTGAGACCATTTGCGGCAGGAGGCTGGCTCTGAGGGAACGTGACCTTACGACCGTGCTGTCGGAACCTTCGAGCGAAGCGCTCACTCTCGTCACGAATGCGAGCTCGGAGCTTCTGTGATGGGGTACCCTTGGGGCTTGACTGTCTGGCAAAGAATCGCTCACCGAACGGATTCTTGTAGTTACCGTTCACCGCAGGAGTGACGAGGCTATTGGATGCTGTGAAGAGCTCGCCCATCTGGAAACGCATCTCTTCTGGGGTATCTTTGCCAACACCCATGGCCTTGAGCTGGCTCTCGCAGCCTTCCAAAGCTTGCTGGATCTGGCGGCGAAGAGTCTTGACATGCTTGCCGATATGGCGCTGAAGCTGAGTGCTCAACTTGGCGCGAAGAGCACCAATACCCCACATCTCTGGTGGGAGGGTTGCCCATTTTCCGCGAGAGAAGAACTCGGCTTCTCGCTTGGCGCGGTCTTCGGGAGTCTGCCATTGCTCGCCTGGTCCAGGGTTGAGCAGGATATACCAGCCGAGCTTGAAGTTGTTTTGTTGATCCTTGTTGGTCACAAGCTCGATGAACTTGTCTTCGAGACCGATACTCTCGGTCATGTCGGGCTTGGTGAGGACGCCGATGGTGCGTGATCCCTTGGGATCGAAGTGACGGGCCTTCTGGAGAATAGGAGCCTGAACATAATCGTTGTTTCCGCCGATAACAGCAAGAATGATAGTTCGAGAGCTCTTCATGTATCGATCGGAGAGGGCTTCGATGGTTTGGATGTCAGACGAGGATTGATCGCGGTTGACGACACGGACGAGACCGGGAAGATCGACCAGAGTCAAAAGTGGCATGTCGGGGCCCTCCTTCTCGACGACGAGAATATCGCGAGCGGCGAAGCGACCAGGAATACTCTTGGGAGCGATCAACTCTGTAGCATCACGCATCATGGCATCAAAGGGTGTGTCACCAGTGACATCACCGCCCCATTGCAGCAGGCGAGCTTGATCATTATAAGGTCGTGTTTTATCGGGAATAATGGAAACCTTTAGTTTTGACTCCTTCGCTCGTCGCATGCGAATCTCTGTCGCAAAGCGTGTGCAGGCGCCGGCATCGCGAGGAAATGGTGTACCGGTGAGAGCCTCGAGAACAGAGCTCTTACCGGCGGATTGGTCGCCGACGACGACGATTTGGGGAAGTTTGACATTATCGAGCTGTGCGAATTGGAGCTTGTCGATAAGGTCTAGCAGGCTTCGTTGCTCGGTTGCAAGGCCCTGATCGCCCAGCGACGATTCGAGCGAAAGGCGCATTTTTAATTTTCTGTATAACAGAAGCAGAATAAGAGGGGGTTGAAAAGGGAAGATTTCCAGCTGAGGGCGGCTTCGTCATTTATAAGTTATGACGCTCGGGCTTTGGTTCGCTCTTTCTTGGCTGCCTCTGTGGCCAAACCTTCCATGGGGCGCAAGAAGACTTCTGACATTAAATTAAGGTACTAAAAATATTTAGTCTAAGATCCTCTAAATCTATACTAAGTCTACCTAAGGCTTTTTGTCATCTAGGCTAGAGGTCCTAAGTTTTGCTGCATGACCTTGCCAAACTAAGTTCAGCGTGGTGAGCAACTGTGACCGGATGCTTGAGGTTGCGCGGCTGCCAAGCGTCTTTCAAGCCTGGGGCGACATGCCTGATGACGCCCAGCGTGCGCTAGCGTCATATGTACCTACTGCGCCACTCTCAACAGATGGTATCCCAACCAGGGTGACAAAATAGCTTGAGATGTCTTAGGCTATTTTATGATGAGCTTAGTCTAATCTTTAACCAGTTTATTTCTCACCCTGATGTTAGTCAAGTCTTCAGTCCTATGGTGTAGAGAAAGCTTCTGACTTTGAGGCAGCTTGCTAAAAATTCCTATTCTAAAGTCTGTTAAATCTTCATCAAGTCTAGGTAAGGTAAATATTAATTCTACCAAAGTCTTTTATCACTTAGGATAGTTCTCTTGAGTTTAATTGCCTCCTCGAGAATTGACTGGTGTGTGGCGTAAACATCTGTGGCTGTGCAAATGGAGGTTTCGGCATGTACCTCGCCACAGCCACGTCGCATGTGAAGTGTTAGTATTTTTCCTTTATTTACCATGCCAAGTTATATTTCACCTTTCCATATTCTTATCACCCTTTAACTGCTGCCTGGGATTTCTGAAAACACTCATGCTCATCAGTCTCATGGACTACTACGTGACACCCATATTGTGCGATGGGTGACGTAGTCAACCGCGTGTATAAACGCGTCGACTCACCCTAGACTTATCTTGGCCAGAGAAGCTAAAGATCATAAGCTCGGCATAATACTTCAAGACTTTAGCATTTATTTTGAAAATCTAGAAGCCTATTATAATTTATGAAATATCTTACTAAAGACACTTTTCTGCATTAATATTTAAAAAACCAATACTCACCTCACCAGTTTTACTGGACTTGTTGAGTCGTGATAAAAGCTTAACATATTTTCAGCGACATATCACAGACTCACAGTTAAGCTTCTACGCATGTTGCCACTCACGAGCTTGATGAATTTCATGATGAATTGTGTAGGTTTCGTCAACTCAGGGCCTGGCAAGTCTCCCTGTGCCACCATTGGATCCATGATACCGACATACACGTGCCTGCTGCCCTGACTGCCCAAGACATGAGAGCTCTCAAAGCCTACGACTCCTCATTTTTTCTCTTCTTTTCAAGGCAGCACCCACGGAGCAAGAGAACTTCTGATATCGAAGCAAGGTTTCAGAATTAGCTGGTATCAAAACCTGCTAAGATATACTGAACTCACCCAAGTCTTCTCATCACTTAAGATAGAAGTCAGAAGTCTTCTGTCCTCCCAGGCAGGCTCTCACGACACCGATGATCTAAGGTTCATCATGAGTCTCGCTACCCTGCCTCGCGAGCTTCTCGATGAGGTCTGCTCCTTTGATGTCTTGTCAAAACAGGATATCAAGTCGTTAAGACTCACCTGCCGCCATCTAGTCTTTCCAACGACGCCAGTTCTTTTCTCTCGTGTTCGGATATCGCCTCTTCTTCAAGATTTCCAGAACTTCTTCAGTATTTCAGCATCTACGCATCTTGCCCCCCTGGTCCGAGTCATTGTCTGGGAAGAGCTTGGGCTTGACTTGTCCCAGGCCGAAGTTCCTTCTTGGGATGGGGGGCCCTCACTTAAGGGTGATGGTCATGTCCAATTATTTACAGAGCTCATAGAGTTCTCGTATTTTCTCTTTCAGTTGGAAATTCAGCATATCTGGGATCACCCCACGGTAGACAAGCCCACGGTAGACAAGATAGACCGCATCACGGCCCCCTTTACCCCGGATATGATACATGATGACGAACGACTAACAACACAGCCAAGTATTCAGGATGACTTTATATCTGCTGTCCGCAACAACATGCACAATGTGCATACCCTGGCCTCAAAGCCCATGGACGTTCACCGGCGGCTTCAGGTCCCCTCACTGGATTATTCCATAAGCGTGGGCGATCTTCAGAATATTTTATGGGAAAACTTCAGTTTCGGGACTGCATTACATCTCAACGTTGGCTTTACGGATTTCCTCCTTCCGCTACTCGAATCCCTCACAACCCAGGCCGAAGACAAAGGGCCAACAAGCAAGATTACTCGTCTTCTCTACGAAGATGAGGATGTTCGATACTTTTCAGGTCTTAACCGTATGACGCCTTTGAAGCCTAATCTTTTCGAACATCTTCTTCACTTAGATCTTTGCCTCTCCTGCAACTACGAAGGGCTGCACACTCCCAAAGGGTTTGCGGCTTGCCTTGCGAACGCGAGAAACTTGGAGACCTTGAAAATATGCAACAAACAGGTCTTTAAGCCGTACCATCCAAGTATTGTTCCCACACTGCCTACACTGCCCACATTGCCCAAACTTGCCAAAGTGGAATTTGTGGAAAGGGATCTTATTGCGGAAAGGGATCCTGATGGGGGTCCTGAGTCTCCCTTAATCTTGGAGACTGTTGATTTCATTCGACGCCACGCGAAAACACTAAAAAGATTGTACTTCACCTCGTCGGTAGTCGAGGGCCTTTTTCTTACGGAGCTCTCGAAATTGAATCTGCTGCAGTTGGAGAGATTCGTTATAGCGTCAGAAGATGACACGGACGACGACAACTATGACTACTATGGCGATGCCACCAAGCACGGCTCGAAGTCCCATGAGGAAAACATGCATGAGTACATAGATGAACAAGCAGTTCTTAACTACGTCAACCGTGTGGATGAACCCAACCAGCAGAAATCATTCCCAACTTCTAGACCTAGAGGTGAAGAGACGCAAATATCTACGCACACCCTGGTTTTCGATACAACTCCCTACGAGCATGCAGCCTTTTATGCTACGCGGGACAATAGTTGGAAGGAGAGAGGATATGACTTCAAGGACATCAAAGCATTGGAGTCTGCTACATCAGAACAAAGAGACGAACATGGGATTACGCATCCTATTGGACCTCGAAGGATCTACCATTTCGATACAGGCTTATGGGTTGACTCGTACGAGACCTTTTACGACCCTGTCACTGACGAAGAGATCAACGATCCTTTTGAGAAAAGAGAGCCGCCCAAAGATGACTCCTGGACTGTCCAAGGACAGCGTACGTGGGACTCAAAAATGGGTCTCTGGAGAGATGGAGACGGAAAGCTCAAGAAGTTCGCTACTGAAAGAGAACTGCCAGAAAGACCACAAGTCCCTGATGAAGACGAAGACTTCGATTTCGATACCGACATGCAGCCTTTCTACGACAGAGAAGAAGACGAATATCTTCTCAGAATCGAAAACTCTACACGGTGGGACTGGGGACGAGACGCCCAGGGCGATGTTTGGTACTGGCAAGTATCCGGCACAGCTGGCCACGCAACGGAACTTTGGCGTTTCGAGCATAACGGAGAGCAAGCCTACGGCAGCGAACCCCTGGAATTCTGGGATGATTGGTACGATGATCCGGGGGATAAGGCTGAGGCGACACCCTATGGCTGGAATCTCGTCGCTTTTTTCCTCTGTCATGAACTTGGCAGTGAGATTCCGCAGCAGGGCACGTGCGAATCCCTACGCCGTTATAGTGTAGAAGATGACCCGGTCATATCTGACATTGACGTTCGCATGGATCTCCCGAAGCCAGCGGACTTTGAGAAGTGGTCGAAGGTGACATGGCGTGTGCTTAAATTGGACACTAATTTTGCTGCAATTACTCTGCCATTTTGGTATAAAGACTAAGTTGTGAGCCAGACGTGTTACTTGCAGTTGATACTTGTGGCTAAGAGGTTAAAGCAGCACAGTTAACTTGGTGAATCATTTTCCACTGTTTTTGTTTCAATGCTTTTACCTTTCTTGTATATTCTTTTCTAATCATTTGTGGACATAGTCAAGGCTTATATACATATAGATAGTCAAGCGAGCTTCCTGTAAAAGACATATAGCCGGAAATTGTCCTTTTCCACCTCTCTCTCAAGACGCACTTTATTACGCCTTTGCCTCATAACGCTACAATGGGTATAAGAGACTGCAAGGAAACGAAACTATGTGAGTCTGGGTCATTATAGTTGACGGATGCCGAAGGTGAGTCTGGCTCCAGCCCAGCCCAAGACCTCTCCAAGTCGTCTTGGAAGCGCTTGACCATCCAGAAGCCCGTGAGCTCCAGCCGACGTCGCATGTCGCGGCGCACAATGTCTCTATCCTCGCTGTTAGATAGCAAGAACCCAAGAGCGTATACAGGCCAGGTCCCAATAAAACACTCGGACCAGCGATGATCCCCAGCACGTCTGGACAGGATCTGGAGTGCCACGCAAGCTTGCCAACTGTCTGTGGGAGACACCCTGGGAAGTCCTGTGTTTGGACCAAAGGCCATGAGGTGCTGCATGAGAATAGAAGCGATCATGGCGTATAAGCAGTTGGCATCTCTGTTCAGCGCATCAGATACATCGGTATGTTCCACAGCCTGCAGGGCAAAGTCCTCCCAGGTTGCGACTTCGGTCTGAAGCTCCACCAGTTCTTCCATGCTTGCGGATTCTCTTCCAAGGCAAAGCTGGCCGAGAAACGTGGCGAGCCGCATCACGGCCAAGGGCATACCAAGGACAGGGCTATTGAGGCTCAACAGGGCAAAGTCCATATTGTCAGGATGTTCTAAGAGCCTCTCTGATCGAGCCCAAAACTCCGAGTTCAACGACTGGAGGGATATGTAGCTAGTTGCGCTGGACCACAGACCGTTGTTTAATAGGAAGACCTGGAACAGCACACTCTCAAGTGCCAGACGGAGAAAAGCAGAAAGGTCAGCGCTTGTTGCGTCTAGCACCCGGGAAATGATGATCTTGATGGCAGCACTGACGTGTTGAGGTTGATCGTCCCACGAGGAGGAGCCAGATATGATGTTGAATGCGTACAGAAGCACAATGGTGGTAAGGATATCATCGTCCTTCTCTGGAGAGTCTTGAGAGAGTGAGTCTGCGAGTCTGGCTAGCGAGTCGGTATAGTATTGGTGAGAAATATGGCACATGCCCGGCGGTCCTCCTCTGATAGCAACGAAGGATGTGGCACACGCCATGAGAGCAGGCGACAGACTCTTGCGCGATACCATGATGGTGCGTATAGCACCATGCCACACTTTATAGAAGACAGAGCTGCAATGCGGTAGTAAAAGAAGGTGTGTTCCTCGACGGCCGAACTCGCGGAAGAGTGTCCATTCGATGCCACCGCGCTCCCGTTTATGAGCCATGACACAGTCAGCAAGCAGAAGCTGCGGCGGCGGTGATGTCATTACAGAAGGAGAGGATCGTGTTTTATGATGACCCTTTACCGCCTCGCGAAGCTTGCATGATCTGAAGCGGCGGTCGACAAGGTCGTGGTCAACAGGCCACTGGCAAAGGCGCGGGACTCGTGAGGCATGGCAGGCTCGGCAGATGGGAGTTCGCTCATCGCACTTTATGCGCTGTCGTCTGCAGGGAAGACAGCCCGTCTTGGCACGCAGCTTGAGCCGTTGGGGACTTGTGGCCATGTTGGATTACGTGTCTGTCTGGGACAATTGACTGTGAAGTAAGATGTGTTATGATGCTCTGTTGGACTGTCGCGTGTGTTTGTAAGAGAGAGAAGGTCAATGGCTTGTACTTCCTGTACACGATGGACGTAGCCCCTTCTATCACTTGATCATCCAGTCAGAGGCTCGACAAGGTCTAGACTTGAGGGTCAAGTGCCTCAGCTCAAGATAAGCTATCATGGAGTTTGCGGGGAAGTACACTAGTGACGCATGAAGCTTGAGAATGTTACACTCTATTCGCTCACGCTAGTTTAGTTCATGCATTCTCGCAAATGCATATGATTGGCTCAGTAGATAGATGTCAAGACGATCTCGAAAACGGTGGCTAACTTACATGTTGAGTCCCAGGGGCCTCGGTAATGGTTCACTCCGCAATACTTACTTGCACTATCGCTAACAAGTCGCAAATACATATGATTGGGTTACTCACTTCCTTTATCTCAATTATCCAATCATCGGTATTTCCTGATTGTCGATGGCTAGTTTCACAGGGTACGATGTCTTCGGTTCAAGTTGTAGAGAGCCCTCTGGCATGCGACTGTGATCGCACACGACTATAAAGAGAGGCGTGTTACCCATCAGTTCTCAGTCCATATTCAATTGATCTTTAAACTATTCTTGCAAAGTTCTAATTACATACTCCATCAACCGTCATGTATATCAATAACCCTGTGCCCGTGCCTACAGGCTCGCCAGAGCACGAGGCCAAGCGTGCTGCTGTTCTCAAAGCACTCGCCGACAAAGTACCCGCAGAGTTCTGTCTCGGTCCGGAATTCTTTAAAGACACCCCCCTCGATGTCACCAAGATCCCCGCTACCTGTGGTCTACTTACCGACGAAGAAGTAGCCATCACCGAAGGCTATGATGCGACTGGCCTTGCAGAGGCTATTGCCAGACGCACGTATACATCTGTGGCTGTCGCGAGAGCATTCTGTAAGCGTGCAATTATCGCCCATCAGCTTACTTGCTGTCTTACCCAGTGGTTTTATGATGAGGCTATCCAGCAAGCTACAAAGCTGGATGCGTATCTAGCAGAGCATGGCACCACGATAGGTCCGCTCCACGGTGTGCCCGTCAGTATCAAGGACCATCTTCCCTTGGCCGGCACGTTCTCGTCAGTAGGAATTCTGGCTACGGCTGAGTACGATCAGCATGACTCTCCGCTTCCAGCTGTTCTTCGCAAGGCCGGCGCTGTCTTCTACTGTAAGACGAACCAACCCCAGGCCTTGATGCACGGCGAAAGCGACTCGCCTTGGGGCCGTGCTTTGAACCCTTACAACACTACTTTGACACCTGGAGGTTCCAGTGGTGGTGAGGGAGCCTTGATTGCTATGAAGGGCTCGGTCCTCGGCATTGGAACCGACATTGGTGGCAGTATCAGAATCCCTGCCGCGTTCAGCGGCATCTATGGATACAAGCCAACAAGTGGTATTTTGTCAACGAGAGACTTGGTACACGTGCCTATGGTAGCTGAGCTCACTATACTGGCCAACGCAGGTCCCATGTGTCGATCTGCACGGGATATGGACCTCTTCATGCGTATTCAGCTTGCCTCCAAGCCACATATCAGAGATCTGACTTTGGTCCCAACAACTTGGACTGGCTTGTCGACCCAGCTGGGGGTGACACTTGGCCGCCCACTCAAAGTTGGCATCATGACACACGATGGCTTCATCCAGCCTCAGCCGCCTCTCAAGCGTGCCCTGTCATGGGCTAGTACTCTGCTGTCAGAGCCTCGGCTATCAGGGCTTATTGAGGTCAAGCCATTCCTACCTTATGGTGTGAGACAAGCTTGGGACGAAGCCAGACAAGCCTATTCTCCTGATGGCGGCATTCCAACTCGTGATGCTCTTCTCGCAACAGGCGAGCCAATATATCCCCTGACCGAATGGATCTGGAAGACAGCCGCTCCCAAGGGCATGTTGACTGCCAGTGAAATGGCTTATGTACGCAAAGCATGCCTCGACTTCCGACATGCTTTTGCAGAGGATTGGGAGCGCCAGGATGTCGATGTTATTCTTTGTCCCACTAGCGCTGGTCCGGCTACGACTCATGAAACAAACTTCTATCTTTTGTATACAGCTCTATGGAACTATCTCGACTGTCCTGGCTTGGTGTTCCCTACGGGGCTCAAGGTTGAGGAGGGTGAGAAATACGAAGCGGACTATAAGCCTCTGGGTCCCGAGTGCGCTCATGTGAAGGACCTTTGGGAGAGTGGTAACTTCACAGGAGCTCCTATCGGCCTCCAGCTTGTTGGAAGAAGATATCATGACAATCAGCTGTTCGGAGCTTTGAAGCTTCTCCAGGACGCCCTTGGACTTGAATAAGTATTGCAAAGAGGCAGCGGAATCGGTGTGCATATATTTTTTGGTTGCTTTGTGCTTTCTCCGTTGTACAGGGCGTAAGTGGTTAGTTTGCAGCTGATTATCCCGGGAATTCTTCCTGAGGTCCGGGATAAAGACCTTAGCACGACTGGATATTGGTAACTAGTACTTCCATCCAGTTCAGAATACAATGCTCTGCTCTCACTTACTGAGATACTCAAGACCCGTCTGTGCCTGGTATTCTCTGCTGGAGCTCGAGTTGACATTACCTCTATACCCCGACTCACCTTCAGTCATCACATTGATTTTATACATGCACTCTTTGAAGTTATCGATAGTATTTGCTGACCAAGATATGTAGTCGCAATTTAATGTGATATTCATGAACGATCGTCCTGATAGAGCCAACAAGTATAGAGACCAAACAAGTCCCTTCCTTTCAACATAGTAACATTTTAAACAACCTCGCGGGTTTGCACGTGAGTCTGCTGTTCGTCTGCCTTTGAGTCTCCGAAGTGGATCTGCTTCTCGACAGCAGCAACGGTCTTCTCCTTGAGTTCCTCGTCCTCGAAGACTATGATCTGTTAGTATCGTACTACTAAAGTGACGAGAGTGAGACGACATACGGAAAGCAAGTTCCTCGAGGGTTCGGCCGCTGGTCTCGGGGTAGAGAAGGTAGACGATGCAGAACTCGAAGAAAATCCAACCACAGTAAATGGCCAGGTATCGCCACTTGATGGCATCGAGAGCAATGGAGTTGACGTTGGTGGAGAAGAAACCGGCGAGCTTTCCGAAAATCTGCTGGACACCGATACCACGGCTTCGCATCGAGTAAGGCCAAAGTTCGACCAGGTAGGCTGCAAATTGTTAGTTTGGACGTTAAAACGATGACTCATGACTTACTGTATGTGAGAGCATTGTTTCCGATGGCGTAGGTTGGGGAGTAAGCGAAATACCAAAACAGAGCGGCAACACCGGCAGCATTATTCTTCTGGCCCTCGGGAACAGCTTGAATTCTCTCAAGAGATACGGTGATGCCGATGAAAGCACACAACATAAGGGCAGCGGAAAGCATGTACATGTGTCGACGCTTGAAGCGAGTGACGATCAGAGCAATGATGGTAGCATTGAGAAAACTCCAGCAAGCGTAGGAGAGGTTGATTCGAGTCTTTGTGTAGTCGTCTGTGAAGCCCATCATGCCGAAAAGAACACCGGAATAGTAACTCAGAAGAGTATTGCCTGAAAGCTGAGTGAAGAGACCGATGAAGATGGTGACAACGAATCGACGGCGCATACCGGCGGTGCGGATAACCTCGAACCAGGACTGCTTGGAGGCTTCCATCTCGGCCTTGATAGTCTCTCGGATCTGGACGATTTCGGCCTGGACAAGCTGGGAGGTGGCATCGCCTTCGGCGTGGTACTTGATGAGGATCTGAGCGGCTTCTTCTTCGCGGTCTTTGGAGACGAGGAAACGAGGAGACTCGGGGAGGAGGAAGACCGTAGAGATCTGGATCAATGAGGGGACGATCTGTAGCAGAGAGGGCAGACGCCATGACCAGTTGTTCTTGATGGGAGTTGTGCCCAAGGCGATAGCAGAAGCGAGAATCTGACCGATGAAGTAGGACGCGTTGAACAGAGATGTGAGAACAGCACGCTCCTTAGGATATCCCAGCTCTCCGATGAGGGCAGAACCGGAGATAATACAGAAGAGAATTCCAACTCCGAGAATCATACGGGCAATGATGTACATAGCAACTGAGAACTCGTCAGTAAATCGAACACTGGATCGATCAGAGGTTTCATACCGTGCTGGGCGAATCCCTGGATGATAGCACCGCCAACCATGATGAGAGAACCAAGCATAATGGACCATCTTCGACCGAATCGCTGAGCAAACCAAGGCGCAAACGGGACCGCAAAGATAGAGCCAAGCTGGTAGGAAGAGTTGACAAAGCCGAGCAGACCAGGTTCGATGGCCCACTTGCCTTCCGCATTCTTTCGTCCGTTACCGAGATCTATAAAAACCCGTCAGCTCTGAACCAATCCTCCATAGATTTGTAGGTGATTCGTACAATGGTGGAAGTTCTGAGAGTATTGGAGCGTGTTGATGAGTTGCGAATCGAAACCAGACGTCATCTCAACACCCATACAGCAGAAGAACAACCAGACGTACATAAGACGCAGATTGGGCTTCTTGTACCATGGCGTCTTGTCCTCCTCGACGAGGCGAGTGACGATGGGGTCCGCGGCGCTACCGACGTTGACCATGTTAGCGAATTGGCGCTTCTAGGCTTGTCGAGTGGTATTATGCAAGGGCCCCGTAATGAAGGAAACCAAGCTTGAGAGATGGGAAACGAAAGAATTTCAATGGGGCATTGCAGATCATATTATATATGTTGTCTCCCCCGCGTGCGTGTAGATTAGATAGAGGCAAGCTACAGCATGGAACCTAGCGGTAGCTTAACCGAATTCTCCGTATATAGGCTAATCATGGAGTTTGTCTGGGGAAACGTGGAGTCTCCGCAAAGTCCTTGGTTCGACCGCTGTCCATGTTGCATCACGACGTGACATTCCCGTCAGCGGCCGACCACACAGGCACCGACGATTCGCTCGCATGCAGCCAAACCCCGGCCTAGCTCAGGTTGACAGTCCCCCCAGAAAATCTCTTGCTCAAACGGATTCTCGAGCCGAGGTGCTGCTCTCGGTCCAACTTTTGCGGTTAAACGGACCGGCTGATGGTGGGTTAGCTTATGCTTAAAGCGCCGATCGTTTTCTATCTTTGTATTAGACATATGCCAGATCTAAAACACAAAACCACATGACCGCTACCGAAATTTGCGGGGTTAGGATACGAGCTAGGTAGTCTCTGGCTTTTTTGGGGTAGGTAATGGGGGTTGAGTTGGGGGCGGTTCTGCAATTTCCCGTCCATTTGGGTGAACTGATGCTGAGTTATGGAGACAAGGGTGTAGGCCGACTGGCTGAGACTTGAATTGTGTATTCATGACTAACTTGAATACTGGCCTGATATAAACACGGTAAACAGCCTCGGCAAGTGAATATAGCCAGCCATTCAGCGTCATCTATGTCAGCTTCGTTACACCTCGTCTCACCACAATCTTCTTCCCCAGACCTCATGGAATAATTCTCGAAGACAAGAATAAGCATAAGCTTCAAGAAACAGATGTTAGTTTCATTCCCATCTAACATTCTGGAGAAGAGGGTTGCACCGGGATTGTCAATGCCTATCCCCCCTGTCTTTCAGCTCATCAACCGTCCACCTGGAACCGGCTTTTCAGGCTAAACACCCGGAGGATGAAAGAAAACCATTAGGTATTTAAAGCTTGGCAGCCGCTGCAAAAACGACAAGCACAAACCCTGGGAGGGTTGACAGTGAGCCCTCCCAAATGCGTGGGGGAACCTCGTGTGCGCACGCGGGTATACAGTAGTGTCGCTGCCATTTCCGGATGAATCCTTCCATGACGCTGATGCATTTGAGTATGCTTACTTTCAATATGTTTTAGGTTCTATTGACAAAGATTCCAATGGCGGGCCGAAGGTGAACCGCCGGATGAGTCGTCCGAGCCAATAGATGGTGAGATATTACAATAAGGCTGTCATTGCGAGGTCATCACTGGGCTTACAAAGATCCCTTCTTCCGTGTGTGATGCATCGATAATGGCAAAAAGGAGACAGAATTGCATACCAGTTGGGGATAAAGTTGTCGGGTGATGAGCTTGGCAAATGTCGATGAGACAATTAGGAAGAGGCCGAGACTGGGGAACCAGTAATTGACTGGGTAATAAAGGGATCTGCAATTGTTTGAGAATTCGTTGGCTTGTAGGGTAACATTTGAAGATCATGTTCTTATTGAGGCTGAGGTTCTGGTGGGTATGATCAAGGTTGCCGAAGGAGGATGCGGAGTATATATATGCCAAAAGTTTTGCGCCTAGTATACATAGGGCGTGTGGTCTAGGGGTATGATGTTCGCTTCGCATCTTCGTGCATCTGCGAAAGGTCGAGGGTTCAATTCCCTCCTCGTCCAACCTTTTGCTTTTTGCTCGATTTGATTAACACATCTATCATGAGACGGGATATCGAGTTGCCAACTTTATCGCCATGATGGATTTCTTTCTTTTTGGGCCATATGTTAACGTGGGGGCTAGGACGCGTCTTGGAAGCCGACTATAATACCTAGGCAATGTATCTGGATCTCCTCGTGCCATTTCCTACGGCTCTCGTCACAAATATGCCACAAACAATCCTTGGTAGGCTCCCTGAAATAAAAGATTCCTTTTTGAGCCCTGAGACCAATGTGACCATTGTCGGTTGACCGTTCCCAAGTCCGATAATATTCGGAGTTTTGTTAAAATGATTCGGTGTAAGGACCTTGATACGAGGTAGCACTGCAGGATTTCCTCCGAATGGGTCTGTCTGAATCCTTCTCCAATGTCCGTCCCTCTTGGCAGACTCTGTCTCAGAATATGATTGGGTTCCTTCCACTTATCCTTTTATCAAGTTTACTCATTTAACTCCATCCTCTTAACCCCTTGCCTCTCCAAATCCTCATCTTGATTCGTTATTCTGCGGTCGAGTCTGTTCTATATATGATCTCACCATCTGTGAAGAAGCTGTTTGGGTTTTCATATGTTTGTTCCCATTCTTTTTATATCGAAGCCATTAGGTCTATCGTTTAACATTTGCGACCCCATGCTTCTAAACCTGCTCTACGTTGACGCTTATGTAGACAGTTTAGTGCCAAAGACCTTTGAAATAAGTGATAGTTATGTCACACAAGCAGGTCTGGATCAAGAAGGCGAAAATTAGCATGTATGGAAGAGTCACCAAGTGGATCCTAACTTTAGAATAGTATATCCTAAATCTCATCATCACTTAGTACTAAAGTCTCAGATTCTCTTCTGTCTCCTAAGTGCAGTGTTCCTTTACATAGATCTGTATCTTCTCCTTTGTCGGTACAAGTCTGATTTAAGAACTACGGATAACCGTTCGGACCCATGCCACCAAACTCCGTTTAGAACTCTTTAACGTCGCCAGGAACTGACCAAGTGTATCGTAAAACCCTCCAGGCCAAAGCAAATTCACAGTTATGTTTTCGATTTAAAGCTCCACCTTTAATTTCTTCAAACCTGATATCATTTTGGGAATGAAACTACCCAATTCGGTCAAGTCATTGAATGTCGTACACCCCGCTGCCTATAGTAGGTATGCAGGGGAGCGATTGAGTCATTCGCCGGTATCGTCTTGTTTTGAGATGATAATAGCCGAGGTCGACTAAAAGCCTTGCATCCAATTCCCAGTAATTAAAACCAGAATTTTTCCAGGCTTTTATTAGTTTACGTGTGCTCGAGACACTTAGTGCGCGGTACTTTTGACGACTTTTAATTGCGGCGCCTGAAATAGTGGGCAGAACCCCTCAACTATGAGGAGTAGGAGTCTACGCGTCCATGATGCCTCGAAGAGACCCATTTCCCCACTACTTTGATGTGAAGTAGATTTTTTTTGAAGTCGAATACTTAAAGACTAAGCAGGTCTCTAAATTCGAGGTACTTATCCCATCGAAAAACCTCATTGATCCAATCTCATCACTACCTTGCTCATTGCTACGAAGATGTCTCAATTGACACTGTTTACAGATAGCCGGTTCCCTTGTCCCCAGAGACTACAACTGGTGATTCTCGAGTTGGGTCTCAAAATCACCAACATTCATGAGTTGGACATTATCAAGCGTGAGCAGCAGGTATGTGCTAACAATGTTACTTTGAGACCATGCAACGCTAATACTTATGAAAATGTATTAGAAGCCAGAATTCCTTGAAATCAATCCTTTTGGAGCCGTTCCATGCCTTCAGGACCACTCGCATGATCCTGTTCTTGTTCTGACCGAGTCACGAGCTATTGCTCGATATCTCGCGGACCAATATGGCGGACCGGACAATAAACTCATCCCTGACGGCAAAATTGCAAGGGCCAAATTTGAAGAAGCTGCATCCATCGAATTGACCTCTTTCGATGCTGTTGCTAATCCACTGGCCTTCGAAGCCTACTTTAAACAGTGGGTAGCCTGCCCGAGGCGACGATAATATGTTAACAGCTCTTGCCAGGCAATTCATGAAACAAGAGCCGAAGGAACAGGTCGTCAAGGATCTCAAAGCGAAACTTGAACGAGTTCTGAGACTCCTTGACCAAAAGCTCAGCACACAGCCTTTCATGGCTGGAGAGGTTAGTATGGTTGCAACTCGACTCTTGTAACAGTGCAGCTGACATATATAGACTGTGACACTGGTTGACTTCTTTTATGTTCCATATATGCACTACCTGCAAGATGGAGTTTGGCCAGAGCTTCTAGATGGTTATAAAAATCTACTTACTTGGTGGAACGAGATGAAACGTCGAGAGTCCTACCGACAGATGTATGATGCTTAACTCGATGAAATTGTTGTCGGTTGAATAATATCTATTCTTGATGTGAGGTTAAAGATTTTTTTGGCCCCTCAGCCTGATAATTTTATCACTAGTGGTGTCACTAGTGAATTCATGTGGAAAAGTATATTAGTACTTTTGATAAAATATACTAGCTGATTTCCTTTGCCCTCCATTCTATAAGTTAATGTCCCAGTCTTCAGATACCCTGTTGTCCACAAACCGATCAAAATAGTCCAGAATCCTTTCACAATCAGCCCTATCCTCCCTATTCGGGTGCAACATCTCATCTTTGATAAATTCTAGGAGCCATACAAGGAAGGCTGGCCCATTCTTGGAACGTGTTTCCTCCATAAGCTTTGCAATCCACTTTGAGTTTTAGCTTATCAACAAGAAAATGAAATTTCGTAGTGAGGTTTACATACCTGCGATACACTGGGCTTAAGCCGTGGTGTCTGAGTTTGATTGATCTTGTTGGGATTGGTGGACAAATTCGAGAAATCTGATCTTGCTTCCGCTTTTCTTGCCATGTCGGTTTCCCTGTCACGTCTAATCTTAGGAGTATCTCGTAAAGACTGCTCAAGTATCGTAGAACTCCGTATCTCAATATGCCTCTGGAAAAAGTTGTCCTCAATATCGTTTTCAAAGCCATTTTCGATGTAGTCCCAGTCTCCTGAGAACAAACCATCCTGCTTTCTCGCCTGGCGAAACTCTTCGCGAGCTTCGTGTTCCAGAAGCATCCAGGTGAAGAGCTCAGAGAAGATACAGCCAAGTGCCCATATATCTACTTTCCTCGATATGATATAACCGATGTCGTGCTCGGGAGAGCGGTATTCTTGCGAGCATCTATACGCAGTACAACGGCTTTTTCTCGTCCGAGACGATAGACTGTGAAACTTGGTGAGACCGAAGTCTGCAACTTTGAGAACTCCAAGTGGATGGCTGGTTGTTTCTTGGCAGAAGTATAGAATGTTGGCTGGTTTGATATCAAGGTGTATTCCAAAGTTTCTAGCTTGGCCATTGGAGGTTCTCTCGTCAGACCTAGGAACGATATTGACTTGATGAATTGCCCCGAGAGCTTCGACCAAGCCACGGCATTGGGATGTGATCCATTGAACAGAGTCTCTTGGTGACAAGTGCAGAGAAGTGAAGAGATCCCTTGACGATCGATTCATCATGTCGTCCATACTGCCTCCCTCGGCCCAGGGAAACAAAAGCATAAACTGACCTTTTCCTGATATCTCGAACGCGGAGACGAGCTCTATCAGGTTTGGCCCGGGACGGACCTTGCGGAAGGCGATCAGCTCCTGCTTGAACACATCTCGAGTGCGTTTCTTTGCTGGTAGTATAGTCTTTAATGCAAACGCCTTGTGTTCCGCCTCCTAGATGTCAGCTTGTCGTACATATTGGGCAGTTGAGACTTGTGGCTGAGAGCTTATTCCGGCACATTGAATTTAGTGCCTCATCATCATCAACTTACGAAAGAATGGTGGTCTTTGTGGATTTTGACCTTTTGAACAAATCCGTACCCTCCCGTGATGATGCTGTGCCCGGCAGATTCCCACGGCATAATGGTATCCGAATCAAGCACCAAATCCCCGTCTATAACACCCCTTTCAAAAGAGGGGATATTTACACACCACTGCCTGAGGTTAAAGTCGCGTATGGTCTTGATGTCTTGGGGGCTTCTTGTAAGCGGGACGGACCGTTGATCCTCCGGACACCGAGATCGCACTTCCGACTCTTCGGAATTCAGTGGCAAGTCTTGGTAAAAAAAATGCCGCATTTTGGAAGGGCTTGATTAACTCGATGCGATCTATGAGAGCCAAGATTGCAAATATCTTCTTGGCAGACTTTCTTCGGTCATTTATATATGACGTGATTCGTTTAGCTTCTTCCTCGTCGAAGTACCTAGAAAGTAGTTGTCAGCTAGATGCGTTATTTTCAGTTGAGACTTGTGGCTGAGAGCTTATATCACCACATTGGACTTAGAGAACTTAGTACCTAGAAAGCTCAGTGAACATAGTTGCTTCGGTGCAAATTGATTCAAGGCAACCGGCGGGGAGAAACTGCTCTTGCTGACGGATTCCATTTGGCACCAACGCATATTCGAGGCGGTTCTTCAGCGTACCGGCTATGAATCCGTTAGCTCCCGAGTCTTGTGTCATGAGCGCGGCTAAGTTCAGGCAACCGATTGCACCAGTGTGTAGTCTGTCTGATCGAGGACCCGACCTGTGATCTTATATCGAGACTTCTGGTATCACATCAGTGAGGGGCTAGTCACAAGAGCCCCATGAACTGCCCTTTCGCTTAGAGATCATACAATAGCTCCTTCATTCAAAGTGCACTAGAAGAGGCCACATTCTTGTGCCACTAATATGTAGGACACGAGGTACGTGGAACCTCGATCAGAGAAAAGGACTGACCGGAAGACTTCAGCCACCCAAGCGGGTGAATTTTATAGGTGGCACACCGGATAACCAAGCTGTTACAATTCGTCGCCCAATCATTTGTGTTACCTACTTCTAGGACTTACTCACAGAATCAAAGACCAATGGCTTCGCGAGACGAGGGCCGTGATACGAAGGCTGCAAGTGACGCTGTTACTCTGAAACAGTTGGTGACAGGGAGGTTCGTGGATGTGAAATTGAAATTTCCGTATTACACCAATGTCCAAAATTCCTGACGAGCCATTGTGTCGCCTCTCTCTGTGGATTGAGCAGCTAGCATTCGGCTTCAGTGTGGCCTTATATCCCGCCCTCGGACAAACTTTCGAACCACCAACTTTACTCAAAAACATTTCCACGCAGTTGAGAACCTAAAGCTGGTCCATCGGAACCCCTCTGCCAACATGTCATGGATCACAAGAAGGTCGGAGCTTGATACACATGACTGGGGCTTGCTTGAGCTTTCACCACGGCCCAGCGAAGGATTCAAAATTTCGAGACCATTAGAGCTCCCCCATTCAGAGAATGTTTGTTCTCTCACCACTAACAATGGGCCCAATATTCAAACGAATCGACTCCTCCTTGCGAGTGAGGACGACATCCAGCAATGGTTAGATGTGAGCGGTCTCTGCTCCATTAAATGTTTTGTACTAAAAGCCTTTGAGAGTATTGACCCACTGGGACAACAAGTGGAAGCTTCAAGCATAAATTTGGTCATGGCCTCAAAAACTGACTCTCTTGATGAGCTCCCATTCACCCAGACGGGATTCGAGAACATCGTAAACAAGCTCAAAGTTCATGGATCTATCATCCGAGCCATCAATCGCAACACGAGCTGTGCCTTTATTCATTTTCCATTCTCATGGAACCCTACGGGCGCGGCTATTCCTTCTATCGGTCAGTCGATATGCAATATCTCATAACAGTCATTCTTACTTGTTCTTAGTCTACAATTGCCGAACCTCCGCTTCTTGGGATGGGGATATGGCCCTCTCCGTGACATTCTTTCCCGGAACCCTCACAACTAACGCTGTTTGGTATGGATGTGATCTATCGAAGCGCAAGTTTCACGGAGATCTGATCACAGATTCTGAGCTTATCTGCGGTCAACTGGAAAACTTTGACGGAGACATACTTCACCCGATGATCCTTCCAGTGATATTCGCAGGATTTGAGAGGGAGAGGCACATTGGTACAGTGAGGAAGTGCCTGACGCAGTTTGTTCAGCGAATTCACGATCTCGCCCACCCGGACCTACAAACATTGAACAAGGACGAAGGCTCTACGAGCAAAAAGGAGGTTAGATCCGGATATGGCTTACCATTGGTCAAGGAAGGATGCTTGGCATCGTACTTTCGACTGGTATCGAGACTCATTCACTCAAAGGCTGCCAGGACTGTTCCCCCAACAAAGGAAAATTCGCATCAGGCAGAAGAACAGCAACAGCCTGCTGTCCTTTTGTGGCAGAACATTAGCTTTCTGAGAATTGGGCTCCAGAACTGGCAGACACAGCTCCGCAAAATGATTGATCGAATTCATCAACTTCACGATACTGATTACGGCGTTAAAGTTGCAGACAGAGACCCCAAGAATCAGAGAAGATCTCGCAGTCTCAAGGAGGTTGGGGATAGACTGAAGACAAGACTTGATGACCTCACTGATGAATATGAAGAGTACATTAGACAATGTACGCACATTATGGATGGCCTGACTCTGGCAACACAGCTGGTACGTTTCAGTATATAATTCAACCGTTAGCGCTAAACTACTGTAGGAACTGAACAATATTGGCCGAAAAGACGCAAGAACCAACCAGGAAATCTCTCGCGTGAGTTTGGAGGTTGCACAAATGACCCGCCTTGATGGTAGTCTCATGAAGTCTATTGCCATGCTGGGCATGATCTTCCTTCCTGCAACCTTTGTCTCTGTAAGTTCGCTGGCACTTTGGCCGTCAAGCCCTAACAGTGGCAGACTTTCTTTTCAATGGGCTTTTTCCAATGGACTAGTGAGGACGGAGAACGAAATGAGATATTATCGCCCTATTTCTGGATTTATGTCGTTGTTACTGTTGGCCTAACTATTTTTACCATGTCCATCTTTTATATCTGCACCCTGAGAGCAAATTTATCCATAGTCGGTGATGATCGAGATCTTGCTTGATATATTATAGGAAGGAGTTGCAAGCAGTGAGGATATCTTTGAAATAATAATTGAAGACTAGATGTTTTTTATTATATTCTTCACTACCTCTGTAGTATTACATATAGATCATTGTTAATTTTCATCTTGAGTTTAATACTATTGTAAGATTTCTAGCCAAGTTATCGGTGTTGGCTTAAGCTTTCATCCACAACTCTCAACTGCAAACGTTATATCATCCAAGACTTAGTCGGCCCTCAACAGAATACCCATTACTTTTTGTTCTGACTATAGTCGACGTATTCAGTGTAGAAGGCACAGTCAGTCAGTATTCACAGAGGGCTTTGAGAGAATGTTCAGAGTGCAGAGCATTTAGGAAGTATTCAGAGCGCCAAGTAGCATTTAGACAGCATTTGCAGAGGGCGTTATGAGAGGGCATTCACAAAGGGAATTGACAAGTTTTCAGAGGAAGTCAGCAAGCATTCAGAGCAAAAAGTAGCATTTAGACAGTATTCACAGAGAGCTACAGAGAGCTACGGAGAACATTCAGAGAGCTGTAGGGAGCATTCAAGGAGCATTCAAGGAGCATTCAAGGAGCATAAAGGCTTTCGCATGAGTAGCAATCAACTCAGGAAATCAAGCTAGCAATCTTCCCTCCGCAATCCCAAAGTCGCAAGATATTAAAAGTTCATTCGCAGCACTCCTGGTTAAACAAACCCCCAAGTCCTTTCAAAACAATATATGATCCCTTTACTATATCACTTTATAAAACGATGCTTCTTTCCAAGATGATCCCGCAATTCTTGACTCTTGAGTACGGAAACAAGAAGAAGCTTGACCAAAAGCTTGACCAGTACTTGGGCAGTGGCAACTATGAGGTCGCCGAGGTACGAAATCGAAATATATGCAGTCTGCTAAGTATTGACTTTCATAGAGCGGTCTAGCAACCAGTGGCAGGTCATGGTACCTCGCAAACTAGATTGGGTTAGTAGCTTCCTTGCCACAATCTCTGAAATTATACTAATCATGTGCCTCAGACTGAGATCGAAGAAATACAGGAATACATGAAACAAAACTACAAGTCTACGACCAAAAGTTGATCTGAAAAGGGACAGGACGAGGCATTGATACACTATGGGAAATGGAAGTCATCACAGTGCTCCAAGTCATCCATTACGGAGTCAATTACCAGGCTATCACCGAGGACAACAGTTATTGCAGGATACAATCACATCAACTGGGAAATTTTCTTGTGTATTACTAGTAGAGCATTGAGTCTTCAAGCTGAGAGAAGAAAGTGAAAGCCTATCATAGTCATTAGTCCTGCCCACGTTGACACATCAATTCTAATACATACCGAAGAGTCAAGATCCAACCAGTCAGTCGGCTGCCACTGACTCAATGGATTCATGATAGACTGCAACCCCGAACTCGTTTCATCCTGATCATCAAACATGGAACCCAACTCATCTATACTCGTCCCCGACTCATGTTCGCTCGAAATGAGTGACTCCTGCTGACATTGAATTGTCTGTGATGGCCTTGTAGCATGCTGTGGTCCTTGCCTTGCTTCTTGTCGTAGTTCCTCAATGATGATGCTGTATCTTCGACTTGCGGACTCAGCAGCAATTGTTCTCGCCAGATGGTTCTGACATTTCTCTGCGAGGCCGAAGAGCAGTGCATTGCCAGCATCAGCGGTGGTGTTGCTTCTTTGTTGAATGTCCCATACGTATACAACTGCTAATGCGCAGAAGGTTACATATGGCATCCACCATAAGGCATGGAATAAGACTGATTTTTCAGAAAACATGCCGTCGACGATTTCTAATGCAAGCTTGGCTGCGCTTATGCACTGTGTTACGCATGCTTGTAAGGCAGGACTGCAATCTTCCGAGTGGTCGAGGAGAAAGGGTCTGGTTGTATGCATTACAGCGTGGCAGTACGCAAGCTTTAGAGCAGTGGCTTGTCGAGAGAAGATCGGAATTAGGCTTGAGGGACGAACAGTGCCGAGATGGGGAGGGAGAGCTTGACGCCATTCGTGAAGTTGTTGGATGAAGCCTTGGGCGGCTGCGAGTCGTTCTTCGGGTGGCATTTTTTTGAGTGAGTAGACTTGCCGTGAGACATTTTCAATGATGATTGCAATCCTAATAAGCTGTGAGCGATGATTAAGAGACTGATGCTGCTCCCTTACCTAGCGTGAAAGAGCAACGAGTCAACATGACAGTCCATGGCGGGCTCCAGTGGTGACGGCCCTTGCGGTGTCATATCCTCATCGTTGACCCTGTCAGGGAACTCCTGGTCGACATCATTGTCGTGATAAAATCTCGGTCTACCGAACACAACAGCCAGATACTTATCGATGGTATATAGAACCCAGAACGTTCTCTTCCGACACTCAGATATGATGTAGTCCGTGGGCTGTCGACCTCCATTCCGATACTGCGTCGACTTTCGGTGCAGACCAAGCGCTGTAACAATAGGGACGGTATTGCCGAAGACATACCAAGCTTGGTTCATCCGTGATGTCTGGAGGAGATAAAGGACTTGCAAAACACGAGCCTGTGCAGACTCTAATCGAGGGAGGCCGGTCTCTTGGGCAGTGAGCTCAGATGCTTGGAGAAAGTACTGTTCACTCTGCTGTGACATTATAGACATGCCGCCTGGCAGTGAGGCCTGTTCCGAGATTCTGTGCTGTCGAAAGCTCGCTATCGCAAGAAGGTTCACCACTATCGCAGCTTTCGCATGACCGATGCCTGTGTCCAGAGGCTGTCCGTTGTGAGCATTGTTGATGACAGCTTCAAACCAGGCCTGACAGTATTGTCTGTTCAAAACGCGATATGTGACGACGCAGTTCTCGAAATAGTAGTTGAACAGCTCAAAAGCCTCTGGCTGACTGACAAACATCAAGCTCGAGTCACCCCTTGTAGTAAAGGGTTTATCGCCAGCAGACATGAGAGGCTGTAAATTCTCCGCGCCCGTCAAGACTCCAGATCTCGACTCCGTTTGTTGCGTCTGCTGCGCCAATCTCTTCCACGCACGATGTACAAAAGTCAGATTCGACGTCGGATCAAAGAATTGACCCTCAATCTCTGCAGTCTCGAGACCAGAATCACCTTGTGACGTAGATCTTGAACTTGTTTGTTCAGGATTGGTATCAGGAGGTGCAGAACTCATAGATCCTCGGTGTGGTCCGACGGTAGGCGGCGTCGGTGGCCTTCCTCTTCGATACAGCGAGTCATATTGACAGTCCAGACGTCTTTTCACACAGCCTTCGCAGGGCAGAGTTCCAGAGCATTTGAGCTTCTTGAGTTTACAGTGATCACAAGCTCGGCTAACCTACTTCTCTAAGAACAAGTATATAAATCCGTTTTGAACAAAACAACTCACCTTGGAGGCTTTCCGACGATTCTCGGACTCGCGGGTTGTGTCTGGCGATAAAGGCAGAACTCGTTTTGACCGATTCACTGGATTTGTGGCCGTTGATGCTTCGGACAATGGTGTTGTTGTTACTGGGGTAGTCATTTTGGTGAGTTTCCGAGGTTGAAGGGGGAGAATCCGAGATGTGGAGGGGAAGAGTGCGGGGAGCTCGGATATTATAGAGCATGGGTGAGCTAGTTGCCCCGGATTTTCTATGACCCCAGACTCTAGCTAACCTGGGGCTACTACGGGAAGTGGCATTGACTTTGTGGAATGTTCATCAGGCGATCCGTGTTTTTGGCTTGGATCTGATGAATAGAATTGAAGCTTGTCAATGTATTTTAGTGGATTCCGTTATCCAGCTGGTTCTTGAGCTGTTGGAAATCTGATGCCAATGGTCAATCTAGAGACCAACAGTTTTTAACTTTAACGCTCCTACATCCTTTAAAACCAATGACACAACTTCTAAGGAGTGCTATCGGATGCAGAGAAGCATATTATGCGATTGCCTTTCTAATAGAATTATTGACTCGTCAGTCTTGTTTAGCAGTTTTAGATAGAAATCACAGATGAAAAGCGATTTAACAAGTGATATGAGATTCTTTTGTTCTAAATCTACAGTACAAGCTCTATGCTACTCCAAGTCCAAGTTCAAATCTAAGCAACCTTCTTCAGAGTCGCTGATGAAATAGCAGCGTGAATCTCCTCCTCAGCTCCATCAGGAAGAGGCAACAAAGGCGATCGCACCGTAGCATGTGACAAAATACCCCGAGCAACAAGCGCGTGCTTAAGCGCAACAGTACCCTCCATATGCGAACCCCGGTGATAAACAGCCTTGGTCACAGGAAGAAGCAGGTCGTGAATCTCCCTCGCCTTAGCGTAGTCCTTAGCCTTGCCAGCCTTGATCAGCTCGAGAAGAGGCTCAGGGGCAATACCACCGTATCCGACAAGCATGCCGTCCACGTCAAAGGCGGTGTGGAGAAGGTATTCGTCGTGGCAGGTGAGGACAGGGACGTTGGGACGCTCGCGGCGGAAGACGGGGATCTCAGTATCCCAGCGTCGCATGTTGCGAACACCGTTCTTCATAGCGATGACACCAGGTTGAGCCGCAATGTCCAGAAGAGTCTGCAGGTTATACGTAGCCTTTGTGTTATCAGGATACTGGAACAAGATCAGAGGCAGTTTCGAGACCTCGTAGACAACCTTGTAGCGATCCTGCGGCGCACCAGGCTGATACCCAAAGCGCAGCCATCCATGCGAGGGGTATAAGAGACCAGCCTGGGCACCAGCCTCCTTAGCACGCTTAGCCTCTAGGGCAGCGACCTCAGTACCCTCACCGGTGATGCCGGCGATGATGGGGATCTTGTTGTCGACGGACTTGACAAAGGCCTTGATGGTGTCGACTTGTTCTTGCTGGGTGAGGAATGTTCCTTCTCCGGCGTGGCCTAGAACGACGAGACCCTTAACGCCGTCGATGCTGCCGAGCCAAGAACCCAGACGCTGGATGGCGTCGTAGTCGACTTTGCCGTCCTTGGTGAAGGGGGTGACGGGGGCGGGGACGAGGCCTTTGAGATCGAAAGACATTGTGATTGGTTGAGACTTAAAAGTGTCTAAGTGTGATATAGAGGTGGTGATGATGCTTGAGATGTCCAAGATTGCTCTTGTTGTTGTTGTGATTGTTGATTGATGTGATGATTTATTTCCCTTCCATTGAGTTTATCGTCTTCTTATATATCTAAAACAAGTCTCCATCTCGCGCCTCGGCCTCATCTTCAGAAGGCAAATTCACGAACTTGACGACAATCCTCCCGACAGAATCCGAGTATCCGAGGCATCTTCAATCCCAAGTATCACCACTTTCAAAGGCGCTATTTGGATTTCCGAGCATGCCCGGATTCTTTCTCCGGACTGACAAACTCAATTTCCACCCATGACCCCATATTCTACTAGCTCACCCCGGAAACCACTCTAATTCGTCGATCCATCGCTAGTTTTCTCCATCGTCTCATCCCCCGCATCCCCGGACTTTGCAACTCCACAATCCAACCCCAGACTCTGGGACCTAATTCCGCATGACTATGATATTTCCCTGTTCTCCTTCGCAATGACACTCAGCTGAATCATCCTGGCCGGGATATAAAGGTGCCTCTTGGACCTTGACCTTGTCCTTTTTTTCTCATCAGACATCTTCTCATCATATCAAGAAGATATCAGCTCGCAATGGCAACTCAGACTCAAGATATCGAACGCGAGTTTTCGCGTGATGAAAAGTCTGGGATCATGCATAATGAGCATGCCCAGGGTGGTTTGTCACAGGAAGATGCTGATTTCTTGAATAACTTTCCTGAGGAGAGGAAGAAGGCTGTTATTCGAAAAGTCGATGTAAGTTCTTACTCCAATTCATGCTTCTCCTTACTTATGCAGATCAGTGGCGATTGGTTCCTATGCTTGTTCTCTTGTATCTTATTGCATACTTGGACAAGACCAACATTGGTGAGTACTGAGTGTCTAATTGAATCCTGATGAAGTCAACGACTGACTTGTGATAGGAAATGCAAAGATTGAAGGCATGACTGATGACTTGCACCTCAAGGGGATCGAGTACAACATCGTCACCGCCATCTTCTTCATCCCCTTCGTCCTCTGCGAAGTCCCTTCCAACATGATCCTTCACAAGTTCAAGAGACCATCTTGGTACATGGGCGGAATTGTCTTTTGCTGGGGCGTCATCATGACTCTCACTGCCTTGGTCCAGAACTATGCTGGTCTCTTGGCCATTCGATTCTTACTTGGTATCTTTGAGTACGTCCCCTTAATCTTGCCAATGTTTTGTAATCACATACTGACTTATATAGGGCCGGTTTCCTCCCCGGTGCAATCCTCATCATCTCAAACTGGTACCTCCCCAACGAAACGCAAACCCGAATCGCAATCCTCTACACATCAGCTGCAACAGGCGGTGCCTTTTCCGGGCTCTTAGCCTTCGCCATCGCCAAGATGGACGGCATGGCAGGCATGGAAGGCTGGCGCTGGATCTTCCTCATCGAAGGTCTCTTCACCGTCGTCGTCGCCATAATGTGCGTCTTCCTCCTCTGCGATTCGCCAGCCCTATCCACACGCTGGCTCGACGCCGATGAGATTCGATATCTTGAACTCCGACAACTTAGCCGCCGGGCTACAGTTCCCATGGACTACAAGGAGAACGATCATTTCAATCTCCGTCTTTTCAAGGATATTCTTATGGATTACAAGATTTGGCTTTTGTTCTTTGCGAACTGGTCGAATGCTGTTCCTAACTATGCTATGAAGTTCACTATGCCGACTATTCTGAGGGGTATGGGATATACTTCTTCTGATGCGCAGTTGATGACGATTCCTCCCTATGCTATTGGAGCTATTTCGGCGTATGTGTTTGCTATCTTTGCAGATAAGTACTCATGGCGGGCTCCTTTCATCTTGGGACCTCAATGCTGTCTTGTTGTTGCTTTTATCATCTTGTTTGTCAAGTCCAGCAACATCGAGGACAACATTGCTGTTTGTTACTTTGCCGTCTGTCTCGCATGCTTTGGGTAAGTCCTCATCCACGATCCTATACTCAGTGACTAACAATCATCAGCATGTATCCTATTCTCCCCGGCGTCAATGCCTGGAACGTCGCCAACACGCCTGATCCCGCCAAGCGATCCGTCAACATTGGTCTTCTCGTCTGCGTCGGCAACATCGGCGGTCTCATCGGTTCTTACATCTACCTCGAGCGTGAAGCTCCCCGTTACCCGACGGGTTACGGAACTTCTCTGGCTTTTGGTTTGGCTGGTATTGTTGCAGTTTTGTTGCTGGAGACTCTTCTTAAGAGGGGCAATACTAAGAAGGCTAAGATGACTGAGGAAGAGGTTCGACAGAGATATACAGATGAGGATCTTGTTCGCATGGGAGAGAAGAGCCCATTGTTCAAGTATGCTCTGTAGATATCTGGTATTACATAATAGGTCTGACGAATATCACAATGGTTCCCTTTAATGAATAGTCTAAACTTAGGAGATTTATCCTAAATTTTGTAAAGAATTGGATAAGTCTAGTATAAGTTATTGGGTCTTTAGGATACTTATCTATTCTTGATTCAAGGTCACGAGTCTTATTACTCCATAAGGACAGCCATCAACATCATCCTTGCTCTCAATTGACTTTCCAACATCTCAGCCTCGTTTACCCGCCCAACGTCGCCTAGTCTCACCTTACCCCAACCCCAATCCGTCAGACAATCTCACACACCCTCTCATAACATGACTGGTGCCCACAAGTTACAACCCATGTTCAGGCAGCATCTTTCTCGCCTCTTTGATTCGAGCCAAGCATTGGCACGACACAAACCAACCCTCGCGTTACGTTGGATAATCATGACGTTGCGGTTTTTACCTTATAATCAACCGCATTCCCTCTGCTGACAACCCCAGATTTACAACTTAAAATGTCGCGATGGCGCCAAATCCCGATGTCTCTACGAGAGCGCAGCAGGTGCTAGAGGCGTGGAGTCAGGGGTTTAATATCGGGGCTGTGATTATTCTGATTTTGTTGGTTTTGTGCAATTATCGGAAGAATACGCTTTTGCATAAGCTTATTCTCGGTGAGGTGAGTATTCCTTTGTTTCTCTCCACTGAAAATCGATTAATCGCAAATAGCTTCTTCTTGCATTAGGACATGGGTTCTTCTGCTTTTTTGACGAACCTGAATATGGATGGTAGTATTGCATCAATCCACTATGAATTGGGTTGTTAACTTGAAGCAGGGTCCTCAGCAGCACCGCGACGTTATTATATATCTCATACTTCATCCACAACCTCATCGCATGGCTTAAAATCCGACCATTCCTCCCACAATGGGGAGCCCGTATCTTCATCATCTCACTCCTCATCGTCCAGCCCTACTGGGTTCTCGAAACCTGGGCCAATTTTCAATATCACAACCATCTCGGTAGTAAAATCTTCAACACATCACGACTTCTCGAACCACTCTTCAGAGACCCCTGGTGGGTATTCACCACTATCAAACTGGTTCTAGCCATCAACGAGAACTACGAGTTTACGATTCCGGGCCTTATTCGAACCAGTCCACGATTTGGAATCATGTTGTTCTCTTTGTTCTTGTCGATCGTGTTTTTGATCACTGATGTCATTTTCATGATTGCCGTGTCGAAAAGAGGGGGCATCAATCCTTTCTGGAGGGTGAGTTTCTTTGTTCTTTCAACAAGCCACTTCTGACAAGGTTTAGCTCGCTTTGGTTTTCAAATGTGCTTCTGATGTCATTTTCCTGGACGATTTCAAAAGTGTGCTGGACCGAATTTCAGAATCAGCTATGCGAAAGATCACAACGTTTGAATATCGAGACCACGCGTCACCATCTGTTAACCAGCATACTTCGGTTGATTTTTCCTCGCCCAACTTCCAGCGGAAAAGCTCGAGATTTGGATCATCTTCTCGAGCGGAAACAGGCTCCATTCTCCATCCAGTGGGGTCTCGAGATGATGGTCATTATGAATTTGCTTCCAACTATAGCCAGGCTTCTGTAGAGGACGGTGTTACACGACCATGGCTTGAAGACGATGCAAGACGTTCGAGCTCTCATTCGCCAAGACGGAGAGGGGAATCCCAGGACAACATGATTACTATACAAGAGGTACATATAACATTATAATAGGATCGATTTTAACTGACTCGAGGATAGGATGATAGAACCAACGAAGTGGAGGATATCCCGATGGAGCCAGTAAGAGCGCGTACAAGGAATGATCAAGCGTGTTAAGAAATTGTATAGGAGGTATAAAAATTATATCATGAAAATAGAAATCTATATATGGTATTCCCACTAACTATGAAAACATCCAAGCCTTTTCTTTGATCCCAATACACATTATACTATGCCATGTCTGCTCTAGGACTGACTCCCTACCTCCATAGCAATATTAAGCATACTCCTCGGCCACCACGCCTCCATGCCCAAAAACTCCCCAAAGAAATTCTTCCTACTCGTATAGTTCACTATCCTGCCCAACTCACAAGCCCCGATCCCTCCAATCCACCAAACACCATCTAACAGCATAACCAAAACAAGCCAATGAGAGAAAATATCCATAGCAAGTCTCGTCGTCTCAGATACATCGCCGTCGCACTGAATACCCTCATCGGGAATACTATCAGGACTTGTAGGGATACTATCAAGCACAGACTCGACGATGCTGAGAAATTCGCTGGGGATTCGGTTTAGAAACCACATTATTGTTCGGCGGAGCGGCTTTGGTGGTGTCGAGAATGTTACGCGGGCCATGTAGCTTCGGAGCCAGGGTGAGACATCTGAGAGTTGGCTTAGTGCAGCCCAACCCGCCTCGAGATCAGGTTGTTGGGAATCTGTATAGTTTCTCTGATCTGGGTGAAACAGTTCGTTCACGATACTGCTCAGCGCTTCGAGAGCTACAAGACAAGCTTGGAGTTCAGTATCCTCACCGGGCGACTCCCAAGATGGCTTCAAATGCGCAGCAAACTCCAAAGCCTGCGCTCTCGTTCGCAACTTCTCCAACGCCGGACCAGAAGTCGCCGCGATGATTGGCATGAGAAGTTGCTCTGTCTGAGGAGTAGGTCCGTTCTCGCCCAAAGGAACCAACCCGTTAGTCGACTGGCTACTCAATGTCATGTCAGGCGGACTAGCCGTAAAGTCCTCCAAGAAACCAAAGTCCTTCGTCGAGTGCAAAAGACCCGTATAAGCTAAATGCGCCGCCCGAATAAGCGTCATCCAATGTAACTGCGCAGGCGCCAAACTCGTTCTCTCCCCTGCATCCAATGTCTTTGCGACGTGAATTCTCACAGCGTGGTTCGCTGTCGCGTAAAGAACCATAAGAGGTGCATTCGCAACAACGTGATCGTAATGATTAACGATTGGAATATCAGCCCTGGTCTGACGAAGTGACACCCTATGATGTTCATCCGCAAGAGCAAGTAAATGCCTAACCTGACTTTTATCAATCCTCTGTAAAGGGTGAGATATCAAATCGTGGCATTTCCGCACAGCTGCGAGGGCGAGAATAGAGCTCATGAGGGGTTTACTTCTGAAAGCCAAGTTTGGGAAGCCAACTTGCAAAGCATACAGATCATCTTCATCGTAGGCGAGAGAACGCGCTGTGTGCGAGAGATAGTAGCTGAAGAGTTCGAGCTCTGCGGCACCGAGATCAACGGATGGAAGGGGGATTTCTTGAGGTAGGAGAGTGAAGTTGGGACTTGGTGCGAGATAGGGCGATAGGCCGGGTGAGAGATCTGATGTTGAGAGACTTGCGCTCGTTGAACGGGCGTAGTGGGGTGTCGGAATGGTGAGGGACTGGAGTTGACTCCAAGAGTCTTCTTGAGTAGGTGATCTCAATGCACGAGATTTCTGACGAGGATATTCACATGGGATGTCTTTATCTAGACATCGTGAACATTGAGGTCTTTGCTCATCACACTATTTCTATTAGCATTGTAGTCAATTGATGATGAACGGGGGTAATTACCTTCTTTCTCCGTTGTTTGCAGCCCAAGCATCCATGTCTAGACTTTGTATGCGATCTTCTCGATCTAACATTTGAAGTCGGACTTGGTGTTTTATTCGCACTACGCGATGGTGATTCCTGAATCGTAGACATATTACTCTCTATATTCTGTAGTCAAACAATAAGGTAAGCAGGATTAAATCGCGTGGCGACTAGATTTATATATCCCCATCCTCTCAATTAAGCTTACATCGTCACCCCCAAAATCTACTCGTGAGTGGTCGACGCGAGATCCACATTCAAACCGCAGTCACAATGATTTGAATTAATATCTCAGCCTCGAAATTGAGCTACGTAATCACACCCACCCAACGCAATGCAAATGCAATACCCGGTGCCGCGGGTCCGTTCACGCGGAGAAAAAGAACTGCGCCCCGCTAGGCTCAGCCCCGAGAATTTGGAATTCTTCTCAGCGTGATGACTCACAACACCCGCCAATTAGAAGTGAGATAGAGAATTGGGTGGACTGTCGGAGCGAAAATGGACGCCGAATTGCGACGTGCTACTGTACCCAGTCCTTCGAGAGATGCCCGACATTTAAGTAAGCAAAAGTTGTTGGGAAGCGGCCATCTCAGTCTCTGTGTAATTACTAATACAGTCCAATAGACTTACAAGAGAGACATGTAGAAACAGCGTCACATCAAACACCTGTCGCAAAAACGGCCCAATACGGTCACTGATACAACCCTGTGGTGATGTGCTGACAATTTGTGAGTCGAAGTGTCGGTGAGCTAATGATTGCCGCTAGAAGAGATTTGGAAGGGTGGGAGAATAAACTCGCCGATCATCTGCAGTCATAGTCATCTTGGTGCATGGGTTATCAGCAGTGATAGCCTGGAAGTGATGATATCTAGGATGAGGATTAGGCAGCGACATTAACAGGAACTGAAAACTGCAAACATCACTCATTATTTGTATGATGCAATATTAATTCGAGTATCTGGGTCAGCTCAGAGAAGGATATCATGAAAACTAGAGAAAATGTGAATGGTATAGGGTAGTCGACACCACAAGATTCTGAGATTTATGTCAATCGCTAATACTCTCCATGCTGGTACAATGGTATCTACATAGCCAACTCCTCTCTGATCCTAACACACAATTACACCAGACAAGCTCGGGTATCCCAGAAATACCTCTGTCCAGGGGGGTATATCAACCACTTATTACCTATCCACCTCAACACTGCGTACGATGTGCGCGCGACGGACACCCATTCTATAGTGCCTCCGAAAGCCGCTCACGTATTCGTCCTCTTCTTCCTCTCTGCCTTCGTTCTCTTCTCTTTCGTCATCGTCGCTACGTTCGAAGTCCTCTTCGGGCTCATCCTTGATCCCAATATCTTCAATCGTTGGCGCAACAATGCTCTGTTCTGTCGAGTGTCGAGGGCTTTGAACTACAAAAGATTCTCAGCTTCAACCTCAAGCTTGCGATTCGTGGTGTTACCTGTGCTCCGTGCCATGGACTGACCTAGGGCGCTGTTCTCAGGACCTCGAGGGCTTCCTGGTTGATGCCGATGGGTTCTCTCTGGTGCGGACGCCTCATCCTGCATGCCCCCGGCCGATGGGTCATTGGACCACGGTGGCTCACTGCACCACTCTGCATAATATTCTATGTACTCTTCAACGGATTCTTTGTTTCGAGTGCGAGGGCAAGTCTTATCGTAGACCTTGAGCTTGTTCAACGGGACCCAGCCCGATCTGCAGTCATATGGGAAATCTTGAGCAGCCCGAAAAAAAAGACCCGGAAGACTACGCTTGTGAGCCAATTCCCCATTGTCTTCATACCCGGGGGCCCAAGGTGACGGTGTAAGATCCGTGGGCTTTGCACCATCGTAGCATTTGGGGATTGTCGTGTGGAGTTCTACATCCTGCAACACCTTCTTGAGCTTGAAGCGCTGGAAAGGTCCCCACGGAAGGATCATGAGAGGAAAAAAGTACTTGGTTCTGTCATTATACAAGCAGACAATGTCGCCCGGCTTTGCATTGATGATTCGAGGATCGACGTCCTTGAATGACTTGGGAGGCACCCAATGAGTGGAGGTATTCTTCCGTCGCCCGCGTTTGCCTTTCTTCTTCCGTGTGTTCGCAGACTTCGGGCGTTCGGATGGCTCTTCATCTTCAGTTTCAAGCTCTGTCTCGTCGTCATCTGGGTCCATAGGTAGGCTACAGAGCGCATTGTTCTTCTCGGCGAGCTCAGCATTGCAGTCCGACACATGGGTACCCAGCACCTGAACAACCTGCTCCTCAGTTGTACTAAAACTGCGGCCGTGGTTGTGGTAGAAATGGTCATATGCATCCTCAACAACATCTTCCCCCTGGAACCGTACATCGCAGTCTTTGCACTCCAAGATGTACCAATTCCCTTGGCGAAACGGGAACTGCACAATCCTGTATTTGGCTGGAGCGTCGCCACCCTGGAAGACCTCGTTGAACTTGATCGATCGGTCCGGTGTAAGAGAAGGTGTTATTTCGCCTCGGCGACTGCGTTTGACGGGTCGGTTCTCCTCGTGCGAGATGTTGGAGGATCTTCGTCGTGATGTAGAGGTTCTGGGCTTTCTGCTCGAGATACGTTCGGCGCTGTCGGCCAATGAGGCCTGGGATCCAGCGGTCGCATCGCGCTCTGAGGCGGCTTTTTCCAGACTATCGTGGACTGCAGAGCTGCGCGAAGTTGTGAATATCGCACTAGCTGGCAATGGAGCTCGTGGAGCTGGGGGTGTAGGGATCGAACCAGCTGGAAGGGTCGCTCGCGAAGGTGTGGGTATCGAATCGGCTGAGAGAGGATCTAGCGGAGCCTGGGATGTAGAAGCTGCGAGTACCTCAAGGCCCTTCGGAACCGTGCCCCAATCGTCGAGGAGCTGTTGTAAAAACCGAGCTTTGTCTTTCTCGATATCCTCCTCGAGCTTGGATTGCTCCAAAACGAGGGTCCTAAACGGCCGGATGTCGATCTTGCCAGCTGTGTCCTCGCGGAATCTCTTAGCGTTCTGCTGGGCCAGCTCCTCAAGCTGATCGACGCGTTGCTGTCGCGCAAGGATCTCTGGAGTTCTGAAGTAGTTGTCTAGCGCCTGGAGCTGCGGCACCTTGTCCAGGATGGACTTTGAGATCGCGAGTAGATCGTCCATGCTGGACGTCAATCGGGCGGCACTTCACAAGAGTTAGTGCGGAAGCATGAGAGGGATGTCATGAATAAATTATCGCAATCGCATTCGAGAGAGGGTAGAGGATGGAGATGAAGGAGGTAAACGGGAGATGCGGGGCTTGAAGGTGCAGTGAAGCTAGTGAAGCTGGGAGCCGTGTTTGCTATGACCAGGCTTTAAGCTCGGACCAATGGGCGTTGGTTGTTGGTCGCAAGCAAGTATCAGCTACCAAACGGATAAGGACTAGCCCGGTTCCCATTGGCTCAATTATTTCTCTTTTCTCTTGTCTCAGCGGGAAGCGACATAAGCTCTCAGCCACATGTCTCAACTGCAAATAACACGGAAGCGACAGTAAGTAACATTCTAATATGAATCTAGGAAATGATAGTGAAATTGTATTAGAAAGAAATAACAGAATAAAAATATTATACACAGAAGTAAAATTGCGAGACAGTCAAAGCCGGTCTAAGTTTGCACGCAAACCCAATAGTCCACCCACAGGCTCGTACAAGCCGACCCAATAGCAGGATTCCACTTGAAAAGATTGGCCATCGTGATCTTGTAGTAATTCTGAATTAATGCGCAAGTAGTAGTTGACTTAACCAGATGAAACTTCTGACAGTTTTTTGTTATACCGCTCTGGATAGGCGAAGGAGTCGTGACACCGTTGCTTGGCTGGGTCGGTGGAGGCGTTTGTCCTATTTCGCCCACGCAGACGTTATAATCAACCCACAATGCGGTAAATTAGAGCCTATGGCTGGATTCCAAGCATAAAAGTCTGCGAATGAGATCTTATAGTAATCCTGAATCGAAGCACATGTCGTCGTTGATTTGACTGGACGAAATTTGTTACAGTTCTTGGTCATACCAGCTTGTATCGGCGTAGGAGTTGTACTCCCATTACCAGTGCTTGTTGGTGAAGGCTGCTGGCTGATGACCCCTACACAGACGTTGTAGCCCACCAAGAGGGATGTAAACTTTGAGCCTATGGCGGGATTCCAGGCATAAAAGTCGGCGAATGAAATCTTGTAACAGTCCTGGATTGAGGCGCATTTGGTTGTTAACTTGATAGTATGGAACTTGTTACAGTTCTTGGTAATGCCGGTCTGGATGGGCGTGGGCGTGGTGATTCCGTTGCTAGGTGTTGTAGGAGTCGGGGCTGTCCAGCCAACTACACTGACACAGACCCAATAGTCCACTAGTAAAGACTGACATTTGGTGCCAACGGCGGGGTTCCAGGAACAAAAGTCCTTGAGGGGAGCTTGTAGTAGTCTTGTATGGAGTTGCAAGTGGTAGTCGATTTGATGAGATGGAACTTGTTGCAACTTTTGGTCATACCGTCCTGGATGGGCGACGGTGTCTCGATCCCATTGGTAGGCTTAGTAGACTGCGTAGGAGTTGCTGTATGTCCTATGACAGACACACAGACCCAGACTTCAGCCCATAATCCTGAGCAACCCGTGCCGACCTTGGGGTTCCAAGTCGTGAACTGGACTAGGGTGATACCGTGCTTGGAGGAGACTACATTGCAGTTGTCACCTTGCTCGACAAAGTAGAACTTGTTGCAGTTCGTGACCATACCAGGCTGGATTGGCTCGGGTATCTCGATACCATTGCCACCCACTCCAGTCGTAGATGGCTTGGTGGGTGTTGTCTTCGACGGAACGAGAGCGGTAGAGGACGGAGGAGCCGTGGTGAACTTGGTCGTGGTGCTGCTGATAGGGACGGGTGCTTCTTTCTCTTCAATGCAATACGAGAAGCCCTCTTTGAAGTTCCCGCACTCTGCAGTGATGAAAGGGTTCTATAGCTTGCCATCAGCTTTGATCATGATGGAAAGATGCTCACAACAAACCCATTTGATGAGGTCTTCCAGAGACAGGTTCCATGCGTAAGGGATCAGCTCGCATGGGAGTGAACCATCGTTATCGTACCAAGAAGCACAGTTCTGTATGGTTCCTGGGGCGATAGGCATAGATGGCTTATCACCGCGCCGCTGATGGTGAGATGAGGAGCCACGGCTGGCTTGAAAAAGAAGGGAGAGAACCCCAAGATGGAATGATTTCATAGCGAATAGAAATGAGAGGAGATACTATAATGCTTGCTCAGTTTAGCCAGGAGAATGTCTCATAGTATGGATTCTCTTGACCCTATATACCTTTTACAATGTCTTGGAAATTCGGTTAGTTCCTCATTGTAGGCAAACAAGTCGTCCGTGCTCTGGATTTGTTTCTATTCTTACCATACAAGTACTGCAACTCGTTCTTGAATAAATTAGATGTAGCTATTTGGATATTCTCTTGAATGTCTAGCCTGGTATCATGAGAGGTTGTCTAGACTTACATGAATCAGGTCACCACTCCCAGCCAATCATACCACTTCACAGCGAGTCAAAAAGGTTGAATATATGCATATTTCTGCATGTTGGTTCAAACTATAACATTAATCGCACGTTTCATTTAATTTTAGCCGAAAAGAATCAAATGCTAGGGTCTGCATGTTCCTACGCCGCAATCACTCTCACTGACCAATGCCGTCTTTGATCAACAACCTCCAGGTGACATGGTACGGGCCGCCCTGCCGAGTCAATGCAGGTACCAGGACACGAATGTAGATAAATATGCCATAAAATCCCTTTTCTAAACCCGTTTTCCTCACACGACCAAGTACTGAACCAACAAAGGACCGCAAGCATGAACACTTCTCTTCTCCTCGGGTCTGTCCGCTGCGTTCCGGTGCCTATGACCATCAGATCATGCTGACATTATGATTAGGATATTCCTGGGGACCTTTGCAGTCCTTGGCATGCAGGCAAAGGAGAAGCCTTCGCCACCATTTCCCATTGACCTTGGCGTCAGTCTCATTTTTCCTCGGCCAAATGAGACGTATCGCCCTGTCTACCCCTTTCCTATCGTGTTTGCCCTTACCGGAGCGGCCAAGGCGTGGCCTTATGGCTTCAAGCTGCAGTGGCGTTTGGAGGGCAACTGGGAAAATCCCATCAAGAAAGAGGATGTGCCTATCGTCTCTGGATCAGCTCCAGATTGGCTTTACAGCTCAGGGTCGCTTGATCCAGAGACGGAACCATACTTTGTGATCAATGCTACAGGCATCATGGGTAACACTTCTTATACAGAGTGGGAGCTTGGATGGAGTTTGTCAGTTCTCCAAGAGTGCTCTCCTGGACCTGAGCGATATTGGAAGTATGGGTCCATCAACTTCTCGACATCATCTTCTGGTTTACTTCCCAGTTACAAGCCCAAAGGGTCCTACCCCCTCGAGATCCAGCACACTCGGTTCTTGGACAACAGAACAACGCCAAAAGGGGTAGTCGAAGATAGGAGATCCGAAAGTTGCGTGGTAATCACTGATCATGAAGGAGAAGGTGATCCGTGTAGTATTGATACTGGTCACGAACTGAAAACCATGGTTCGTGCTGAGATGCTCAGGTATGCAAAATGCCCGGATAATCAGTCGTGGCCTGATGAGAAGAATTTACTTGGTCCAGACTCTTGTCGACAGTTGTATCCTAGTTCCAAGGACGCCGAGGATGTGGCAAATCTCATGTTACCTGCCGCTCTAACTGCGGTGCTGATGGGGGCTGCGGTTGTTGTTTTCTTCGCCATGTAACCAGTTTAACTGGTCCTGTATCTGGATGGTAGTTTCAGATCACTGCTCAAGACCTTGTTGCTGGGTAAACCTGATTTCGTCCGGATAGATGGTATTATGCTAACTTGCGTCACAGGGCCGTCGAGGGCTGGAAGGCCAACAAGGAAAAAAATGGTGGTGGGTTTCTTGACCTGACAAAAACGAGCAACTATGACTTTCTTCTTGACGATAACCTAGGTTCGGTCAATATCCGATTGCCCAGGTTCGTCCAGATTCCAGTGTGCTCGCCTGAGAGAGCAAGAGGGGTATGGAAATCCTTCGATTCATTGTCCTCGAGCCAGAAGCAGAAGGTCTTTGAGCAGCTCCCTTATTACTCATGCTGAAGGTCCTGTGTCTTTGAATGACCTGTTGGGCTGGTAGTGTAATCAGTGAGATAATTTGCGAGCTGTAATCGAGGATGTTGGGCTGCTTGATTGTTTTCATATGTAATTAATATTCTTCACCTCGCCGTTTGGCGATATATTGTATCTTAGCAACTGATTCGTCACTTAGAACTTGGGAAGGTAAACAATAAAGCCCTCGGTTCTGTAATATCATATATTGCAACCTCCTTTGTACTTTAAATGAGAACCGAAAGGCCATGAGCTCATGAACTTGATCTCAGTATGGCGGCCACAACGGCAACTGGAACTCAATTGCTCATGGAGGCTCTAACGCTGACTCTCAGCCCAACTCCGACGGTGGTTCCAGCTCTGGCTCCAACTCTGGCTCTAACCAAGGTCCAAACGGCTCCAAAGGTAGCGGTTCCAAGGACACACAACCCAGCCTTGTTCCTGTCATCAGCGGGGCTAGTAAGAAGGCCATTGGCATGCTTTCTCTTACTGCAATTGCATCCCTTTTTTAATCAAATTTCTCTTCACCTCTGAATTTCGTTTCCCATCTGCAGCGCCAGAATCCTAGTAGCTAGTAGGTTTATATCCGGCTCGTTGCCATTGTAGATCTCAACAATAGAATAAGCCTTTCTAGAAACGCGCTCCACGATTGGCTGAGAGGAGTTCTCTTTTATGGACCCCCAAAACTTTGACGCGACGCCTCCTTATCAAAGAAAGTAAACCAACTTTTTCTTCAGCTTGTTGATCTTGAAACTGATATATTATCTTGTAATAGCGATGAGAGTTCCCTATGCCTTCAAATAACTTCCGTAAAATCTTTGGTTCATGTCTTCTACTCGCTTTACTAAGCGAGACGCCAGCAGCTTCAGCTGAGCAAATCTGGCAAAGTAAGCCGTGGATTCGAAAATATCCATGCAGCCGTGGATATCAAGGCATAGGCTCCATCGAGATCAATCCTTTTTGGATCGACAGCTTTCGAGGATCATGGAATATCGATGCAGAGAAAAGCTCGGCGACCTTGGAATTGGACATCCTCGCAGTCCATAATGCATCCCTGATGAGTTGTGAAGACATCGATGTTCCTTCACTGAGAAACTCCATTGAGTTTCAAGTTCTTGGCCACTCAGTTGGGAAGTTGGAGAATTTCTCAAGTAACTGTCCTTTACCTATCACAGATACTTTGACGCCGTAAGTATAATCTGTGTCCCAAAAGCTTGTCAGAGTGCTAATTGGACAAATAGTATTGGGCAGACGCGTCTGAGTTCCTATCATTTGGTTTACAGCTTTCAAAGCACACATCAATTTCAAACCCTCGCATCAAAATTCCGCTTCAGACTAGCCGATGGCCAAGAATTGGATTGCGGGAAAGCGAAAATCACCCCGGACTTAGGCTACAGCATATCAGCAGTTCTGACATTCGTGCCACTTGCCATCCTCATTGTCGTCACTCTCTCATCATGGAGAGTGAACCACAGCAGTCTCAGCTATGCCCATGGCCTCAATGCTAACTCATTGTGGTCAGTAATTCTGGAAATAACGAGCTACCTTCGCTACCTGCAATTCGCTTTTATAACGGCATCGATGAGCATTGAATATCCCGGCTTCTTTGTCCCTGCAGTGAGCAAACTCTCCTGGACTTCTTTGCTGTACTGGTCAGGTCCATTCAGGAGCGGTTATGTGTATGAGGGACCGACTGGTGGAATGTACGCCAGCAATGCTTCTTATGGACTTGGCTTCATGACGCAGATGCTTCGATACCCAAATATGCTCAACACCCTGGCGAATTCTCTTATCAACCTTATCATATTGACTTCACCGATATTCTTTTTGTTACTGCTCTCGTTCTGGACTTTCTCTCGTTCAAGTTCGGTGCATTCCCTCACTTCTCTTTCGCTTCTGCAAAAGGCTGCTTGCACAACTATTGGCATCGCACTTTGCTTCTTTAGTGTGCCGTTACTTTCATACATCTCGTATGATCTTATCCTTACTGGCTACCTCCCAAATTATCGCATTGGCTTAGCTGTCGTAATGCTACTCATAATCCTCGGAGCCGGTCACTTTCTCGTCCAAGTGCTGGATGACCAAGCAGGTGAGCAACTGAAACCGCCGCGAGCCAGCCTATTGGAAACAAATAACCCCAATGTGAATTTCCATACACTATGGCGAGTACTTTCTCGTCATATTCCACATACAATGCCGCTTTTACAAGCCATTGGCGTTGGCGGCCTTCAAGACTTTCCCCTTGCCCAGCTCTTCATGTTGATAGCTTGTGAAGCCCTTATTCTTGTTTCGAACTTAAATTCAAAACGAAGCATGTTGATGAGAACATCAACAACAACGTGCATATCAGTCATGCGATTGGTCATTTTGTTCCTCAGCAGTATATTTGCTATGCCCATTACCGAAGCCACGAGACAGTGGGTTGGTTATGTTGCCTTGGTTCTTCACGGACTAGTTATCATTATTGGATTCCTGTTTAAGCATGCTTGGAAGTTGTATGAAACAGTGTTCAGAGGTGAAGCTCTCGATCAGGGTTCTTCAACCCACTCCATCAGCGGAGAGTCGAGCCTAAGTAGTGTAAGTCTTTGGAATATCATCCCAAAAAAACCCGAACATTTCTAATTCATTTCCACAGTCCTTTCATATGAATTCCCTTGAAGCACATTCAACCGCGGATCTACTTGAATACCGTCAGACCCCCAGCAGAGAACCTTCAAGGCGGGACCTTCAGCTAGATCCATCGAGATTCTACAGACCGCCGAGGTCAGGAGCAACAAGCCCAGCTCATCAGACAGCCCGGCCACCTGTTATATCAACACTCCCAAGATCATCAGGGACTAGTAATAACAGCTCTGACGAAGGTCACTTTAGCATAGATTTAGCACTTTCGGAAGTAGCAGTTGACCCGGGCGTCGACTATTCATTTCGCGAGTCTGATAGGTTCTATGGCGTCGATCAGGAAAGAGTATTTGTCTCATCAACTCCAACTCCTGGCGTGGTTTCAAACTCAGGGTCCTCTTCGAATTCTGGGCTCAGTGGAGGAGAGACAGGCCCAGTACATAAGAAAATAGCAGCCGGGCTCAGAAGCACGTTTATCAAAAAGAGGTCGAAGGTTCAGGAGAAGGGGTTCCAGGTCAAGAGACCACCTAAGCCTCCTTGATCGACGCCAAACATCTGAATCCTATTTTTTATGCATAACATACCATATACATGGCTAGCATGGACTCCACCAAAGTATTTATCGATTCACTAGAGAAGTTGTGGCTTGCTTGTGCATCACATATGTATTATTTGCAGTTGAGACTTGTGGCTGAGAGCTTATATCACCACATTGGACTTAGTGACACTCTATAGTAACTACTCGCTACTTACTCGTGAGTTCGCTAAACATGTGTCTTCTTCAGATCCCCGTGGTATTTTCACCTCCTCGACGTTACTAATACCCATGTTGACTGTGGGGGCTTCGTCAAGAGATCTAAATCCAAGTCAGTAGCAATATCTACTAGATTTGATATTCTAGTGTCTGTACCTCTCCTGAGTTGATCGCCTCAAACTTAGCTTTCCCTCCCTCCAGATATCATCCCCAAAATCGAACGCCCAGATTTCTCCCCAAGCGTCAATATCGCAAACCTCCGTATCCAATTCCCATCCGGCTGCTTAGTCGGATCATTCGCTATACGCAGAATATCCGGTGGGCAGTGACTCTCCATATACATCTTCCTCTCCTCCGTCTTCTCCGGCTTTTCAGGCGGAATCGTTATAAAGCTCTGAAGAATCGTAGCGTCACTCGCCGTCATTTTCGTAAGAATATCCCGTAGCAATGTCTTTGGTAAATAATAACCTCTCCCTTGATCACTGAGACCTTTCTGGGCTATTAAGAGCGTAGCCCTAGCTTCTTTGGGATCTGTGTCTCCGACATCTAATCCAGACCTTGTTGTGATAGGCTCTGGTTCGGTGGATGTTGTCAAGGATTCGATTTTGTTGAGGGATAGAAATACTAGCATTCCGAGGAAGCGTGTTAACATCATGTTTCCGTATCCGAAGCTATGTCGAAGATAGTGAATTCGGAGAATTGTCTCGAAGTAGCCTCGGTATTTTGATAGGGACTTTTGAAGTTCCTCCTCTTCGATGGGGAGGTTTAGGGTTTGTCTTTGCCCTCCTGGGGCGAGAATTTCGTAAAGTTGAACAATGACATAGCAATAATGGAGACTAGGAGATGTTAATAACTATCGACGCACTTTGCATTATTCTCTGGGATTCGACTGAGATGGACTGACGTACTATATATTGAGTTGTGATGGGGAAACAATCTCGGTTGGCGAAAGCGGTTCTGGCATAGCTTTATACCATGTATCCAATGTTTCCGTGATCTCAATGATCTTTTTCCCCCCGTTTTGAAACAAGTAAGAATCAGTTGAGTCTTTTCCAACTCCCAACATGGCTTCATTAAGAACGATACTGAAGGTCATCTTTGCTTTGAACACCAAGCCAAGCCGCATTGGCACCAGTGTCGAGCTCGAAGGATACTTGAGCCAAATTTCACTAAACCAGTCTGGGTCGCGGTCAGGGTCTGGAAGCGGAGTCTTAGGTGGTGTTTTCAGTAGAGGCTGTGTCATGAATTGGTAGCTCAATGTACTACCTTATTAGCTATGCAATATGTGAAAGAAAAACCCTTACCATTGCCAGTGGAACAAAGACCAAGCCGTAAGATCATATGAGTTTCTCAGCTTCTTGTTCATGATATATGTCGTCGGTTCGAATAATCCCAACTCGTTGGCTAGTTCAATTGACCGGACGAGGAATGCTGAAGACAAAGGATCCATATCAAACATATTGACGATAGTATTCAAGACCAGAGCTGCTTGCAACGTTGTCAAACTTCTGTTGTGAGTCACCTCCACTAACCAAAGTCGTCTTGCTTCCTCAAGGAATTTATAACCGAGACTATTGGGATTCCAATACTCTGCGGGCTCAGATACATAGTTTCGACATTGCTGATAACTCATTAGCAAGAATTAGCTTCACAGTAGATGAGGGGGACTTACGCATCCAACTGCTAAAACAGCGTTGACCAGAAGTGATGAGCAAAATGTGTTAGATCCACCGACCATATCATCTAAGAAATAGTCCTTATGGAAGAACGTGAACCAGTCATACTCTTGAAGGAAATAAGCGCGTATAAGCTCCCTCATGGTATCATCGCTAACGTCCACAGTAGTCCATCTCGAAGGCACTATCTCATCCAGCCTTGAGTCGACAATTGTTGCCGCATGGTGCGGTCTCAAGTACTTCGCCCGATATCCTAAATCTGTTTCGGTAAAAACCGGAGATGCAATACTAACAACATCATCTCTTGTGCTCCACTCATGTATAAGAGATCTCATAAAAGGGTTGTCGTCAGTCTGGAGATATGTCGGCATGAGCGGTGAGTAGATAAACTGATAACGTGATCTAGTTTCTGGTTCCAGCTGTACTTGGAGGAGTAAATCGGCGCTTGAAAGTTGACGCATCAAAGTCTCAGCATCGACACCAGCTTGAATCCGCCGAACGATTTCTAGTGATTCAGAACGTGGTCTTGTTTGAATAGCTCGATATACAACCGCTGCCGGGTGTGATTCCAGAAGTGCCTCGTATTTATCACGATAATCTGTGTCTGACGTCGCTCTGTAAACACACTCGAATTTCCGTGCCCGGCATTGACAGCATACCGGTCGAGCTCCGTTACACTACGGAGACCGATGAACTGCCGCCACAATGCGCAGAGTAGGAACTATACGGACCTTTATTTTCTTATGTCGACATGCTTCACACGCCAAAGCTATTGGAGCTCGTTTTCTCGCTAAGGGAGCAGTTTGATAATTATGAATGCGCTCAGCCGGCTGGGGACGAGTAGCGGGCAGCAAGCGTCGAGGGCCGCTACTATGAGAGGTATCTTGAGTTGATGATGTCGATGCATCAGAAATACTTGTTCTATGGGGTATCATCTTCGGTAAATCGATGTAGCTTGATAGAAGATCAAAACTGCCATGATTTTAACGAGTGTGATATCGGAAGAACAAGGCCCTAAATCGGAATTTGAGATCACACAAACGCGTAATTGACTCACATGTACTCCAATTTCTTGGTGACGGACTTTAACGTGCTTTTTCTATGTTCGAAACATGATGTCATGGTGGTTCAAGCATGATGCCTTTTATTTGTTGGCAGCCACATGAGCCTCTTCACATGAGAGAGGTACCTCCTGATTCGTTGAAACAACTGCTCCGGGCATTTACTTTATTTTTCAATAGGTCAGTTCATTTTAGTGTAGCCTTCATTGACATGGGCCGACCCAGCATCAACGCCTCCTAATCGTTGAGTCTACAAGAGTTTGGCAGCCCACATGACCTACTACCTACTTACCACGTGAATCACCTTTTAATATGCTCCTTATATAATCAGCTAGTCCTTTATATTCAAGTTTAATCAAAACTGATTATTATTTGCATGTCCATCGAGCTACTGCGTGTCAGATAAATGATACAAGTATCGTTTATGAACTGGCAGACATATCATTCAGGCAACAGATAACTTGGTCACGTGCCCGAATCTGAGTGGGCTCATCTTGAAAGATACAATGATCCCCGTTTCCCTATGTAATTAAATGGAGATCTCGAAGATCGGTGATGAGGATCAGTCCCTGAAACTGCAAGTCATAGAGCCCATCAGCAATCTCACATAACCATCAATCAAATTAGGGATAAATCGAAGACTTCAAGATCCTTGCAGGTAGATATCTTAGTCTCAATCCCGTTTATAAACCCGAATTCCGGCCTCCGATCTCACATTTGCCTTCTCCGCTATCGATGGCAGATCCCAGATCGGCCTATTATGCAATACTGAACATTACTCTCCGGGATTAAAGGTCTTGGCTACCAGGCTATTGAAAATCCAGGGTCCTGGTCGGCGGGAATTACCTAAATCGCTGTTATGACGCACCGCGCGATCCGCGCCAGGACGTGCCACTATTCCCAACATGGTCTTACCCAGCGCTGTCTTATTTGTGGTGGGGTTCATGTCGCCTCATGAGCCGGGCATGTAATATCATAAAAGAAATAAAATTCACTTACGACAAGACGAAGATACACCAGTTGATGTTGAATATCAAATTCTTTGTTCGTTATCATGCCTGGCGTTCCGAAAAGTCGAGGCTGTAACTCTTGTCTGAAGCAAAAGAAGAAGGTCGGTACTGAGATTCAAATCTCGGCTGAGAAGCCTGTTAGGTAGTGGCTGACATCTACTAGTGCGACCAAGCCAAGCCAGCTTGCTCAAGATGTGCTCGGCTTGGAGTTCCATGCGTCGGCTCAGGCGAACAGAAATATGTCTTCAAACCAGTATCATTCACCAAGCCATTCAAAACTAGCTTTCCAAAAGCCCGAAAACGCGAGAATCCCTCTCCAGTATCTATGCTACATAAGCCCCAAAACCCATTAACTCTTCTGGAAGCCAAACTTGTTGCGGCTCTAGAAATAACAGACTTTCGATATGGCCTCAACTGTTATGGGGACTTTCTAGAGCATATACCCAGAAGACTTGGTCATAGTCATGCTCTCGATGCTTCGGTCGATCTTATGATGAGCGCCTTACCTTATCATTATTCACATGAGATCCCATCTCAGGTTCTGGCCAAGTATGGTACCGGTTTGAAAATATTGAAAGGTTGCCTGAACGGAACGGCCGCACAGCTCGGTACCGAGGACCTTGCATCCTTTCACATCATGACTATATGCCAGGTAATTGCCATCCTTATTTACAGAGAATACACTGATAAACCTGAAAGAGCTGGCTGGGGCGAGCAGACGAGGACTGGAAAGGTCATGGGCAGATCCTTGCACGGTTTATGGATATAGCAAAAGAAAATTACCGCAATGACCCTTTCAAGCTTAAGTTACTAGAGACCTATTTGGTAGCTCTATTTCTCGAAGCTCTTATCGACCCATCCATCCACTTGGGACATTATGCCAGTCGCCTGAGCTCGCGATTGCGCCAAAACACATACGAGGAAGATCACGATTCTCTTGCTCGATACTTTCAAGTACAAGGGTTACTTAGGATACCAGGACTATTGCACGAGCCTCTACGCAATGTGGACGAAATCAAAACCGCGTATAAAAAGCTGCGGGACGACTATGCAAGAATACAACAGCATCCCGAGACTCTAAATAAACCGGAACCTCCTCCCGAAAACTTAAACAATCGACCAAACCTGAACCACAGGCTGCAAGTCACGGAAGCGATCCTTCTCACGGCAGCGCTAGCTTTGAACAGCATACTTCGAACAACGTATCCAGACGACAGCGTCTTACTCCTGGAAGCATCAACGTTAGTGAAAGAACTTACCACCCTTGCCAAAACGGCACATCAATACAGGCCTCTTGGTGCCAGCTATATCCCACCATGTCTGGTAGTGAGTTGTTTTCCGGCTAGTAAGGTCTCTGCATATTTCAAATTACTAATCACTTCTGTAGTGGGCGACTACGAGTGCTTTGGAAGCCCAACGAAAGGAGATCGAGGAGTTAATCGCTGAATATCAGCAGGACTACGCTCGCATAAAATGGATGGATCAGGCTGTATTACTGGCGACATTGGATCGGAGGCTACCAGGGCGACTATCTGGAACGAATACTCGTCACGAGAAGTCTAGTAAGGAGGGAAATCTGGAGATGTTGATGATCCATTGTAGGGCAGCATTTGGATCCATTGGGACCTGCTTCTTGACCTGAAACTGTGGCTTGTGGTCGTCAAGCTTGGAAAGATGACAATGAGGAAAGCCAGAAAAGTAAGACTCGAGCGTTTGAGGAAGAGAAAATTAAATATTATTTATGCCAGAAATTTGACATCATTACATGCTTGACTTTGTTCTTTGAGTCATGCCATACATCAATATGCTCCCATCAATCATTAATTTCTAGGACCAGATTAGAGGAGCACAATTGCTCCAAGCGCAACGCCAGCAACGGCAATAAGAGAACCCTCCATGACTCGAGCCGCATTAGTCGCAGCAGTAGTAGACGCAGCAGCGGGTGTAGAAGTAGAAACAGCCTCCTCAGTCGATCTAGCCTCCGATGGCAATACAGGAGCCACAGTAACTGATCCAGTAATCGCCGTGATTCCAATCGATTCAGCCGATGCAGATGCGAGATGCTTCGTCGTAGTCCTCGTTTCAACCTCGACCACAGTACTAGGCTCAGCAGTTTCCGTCACAGTTATTTCCGATGTCGTCTCAGCCGCTGCAGCAACAAGCGTAGTCGAAGGTTTCCAGCACGAGAGATACGAGGTTCCGATGGTTTCGGTACCGGTATATCCGGCGCATCCAGGCACGCCAGTCTTGGGCGGTGCTCGACCACCGCCGCAGTCGAGAGGATCACAGATCATTCCATCATCGGGATCGAACCAATGCACTATTTTATCTTCGCATGTTGTGAAGCTGTGTGTTGAACAACCGAATCCAAGGGCTTGCTCGGCGAGCATGAGCAGTGGGATAGCAGCCAAAAGAGTTGATTTGACCATTTTAAAGGTTCTTTAACGAGTGGATCTTGTAAACGAGTGACAAGTAACGAGAGATTTGACGCGTGAGTTTTCAATGAGGAGGATGGCCGTGCTTTAAACGAAAATCTCACAGGGGTCTTGACAGTATTACCCGGTCACTCCATGAACCAACTGTAACGTATGATTTTTAGCGTTCGCCAAATCCTTCTTCTGGCGGCTGAATTGATGTCCTATGACCTTAAAACGACCCATGCTGTAGGAGATTGCGGTAGAAGCGAATGGGTTAGTTCAAAGAAGAAGAGCTGTGATTGGTTGGCGAAGCTCGTAATCTTAACTCTTTGCTGTGCCGTTCTTCCATCCCCTGCAGAAAGAATACGACCAGCTGCCTGTTATTGTCAAGTCGGTGACGGATCAACTGCAAGTTTTAAGAGGTGCCAAGAGAGGAAATTACCGAGTTGAAGAGAGGTCATTCTCGCGGCTGAGGTTCATGAACAGAACGATTCTGAAGCTTCTCTTCTGAAAAGCAAAGTCTCAGGGCTCGGTCGTCAAAAGACTGCAGTATTAATTGATCATATCTCTTTCTTTACCAAATACTCAGAATTGAAAATGTTGGATGCAAGTCCAGAAGAGCTTAAGAAATTGCAGTAGCCGATTATGGAGAGAATGAATGGCTCTGTCTGGCATCACCACCAGGGAGCGAGGGTTTAGTCACAAATGTATTAGTAGTACCTCTATATATTTCTATTTAATCCACATGTCAAATAGTATCGGAAAGTCGTTGAACCAATCATCTCAACTCTTTTAAACATTATGACTCTATTTCATCCATCCCTTCAGGTCCCGGGTAGTCCATCCGGTCCGATACCGGCCCGGTCGATTGAAATTCCGGCGGGGTGAACTGCCGTTCGCGACTCAATCCATCCCATTTATTTCCCAACGAGGGGCACCAAGAATTTTCCAAGCATCAACAAGCACAAGCACAATGGCCAACGATTCGACACATACGCAATCGCAAGTATACCTCTCCACGAGAGGCGGCGACTATGGTGTACGACCTATCTGTCAATATTCGCAATTGACACTCCGCTGACCTCTGAAAGCTCTCCTTCGAGACCGTTGTCCTAAAAGGATTGGCTGCCGATGGCGGTCTTTTCCTCCCCCATGAGATTCCCGCTGCGACGGAATGGGTGCGTACGAGTCGATTTCCCCGGCTGCGATCGAAAACGATGGATTTATGAGACAACGATTAACGCGATACTAGCAAAGCTGGAAAGACCTCTCGTACCAGGAATTGGCTTTCCAGATCTTCAGCCTGTACATCTCCCGCAGCGAAATCCCCGCCGAAGACCTACAAGGCATTATCAACCGAAGCTACTCGACGTTCCGCGCCCAAGAAGTCACACCCCTTGTCCAACTTAAGGACAACCTGCACCTCCTCGAACTCTTCCACGGCCCTAGTTACTCCTTCAAGGACTGTGCGCTGCAGTTCCTGGGTAACCTTTTCGAGTACCTCCTTGCGCGAAAGAACGAGGGCAAGGAGGGTAAGGACCGACATCATTTGACTGTTGTTGGTGCGACAAGTGGTGATGTGAGTAATGCTGTGGCCTGATTGCGGTAATATCCTGACGTGTGTCTAGACTGGATCCGCTGCTATTCATGGTTTGAGGGGTAAGAAGGATGTGTCTGTTACTATTCTGCATCCCAAGGGCCGTGTCAGCCCTATTCAGGAGCTTCAGATGACAACTTGCACTGATGCCAACGTGCACAACCTTGCCGTCACCGGTACCTTTGACGACTGCCAAGTGAGTACGCCTTTCCACGCCCTTCGCGCCGCGCTAACGAATTGTTAGGACATCGTCAAGGCCCTCTTTGGCGACCCCGAGACCAACGCCTCCCTCAAGCTCGGCGCCGTCAACTCCATCAACTTCTCCCGCATCCTCGCCCAGATTGTCTACTACTTCCACTCCTACTTCTCCCTCGCCAAGAAGTCCTCCACCTTCAAGGTCGGCGACAAGGTGCGCTTCGTCGTGCCCACCGGAAACTTTGGCGACATCCTCGCTGGCTACTTCGCCACCCGCATGGGTCTCCCCGTCGACAAGCTTGTTATCGCGACTAACGAGAACGATATCCTTGATCGATTCTGGAAGACTGGAAAGTACGAGAAGCAGCTTGCCAAGGGCCCCGAGGCCCAGGGTGGTCTGGAGGTTGATGGTGTCAAGGCCCATGAGGAGGGCGTCAAGGAGACTCTTAGCCCTGCTATGGACATTTTGGTTTCGAGCAACTTTGAGCGTCTGCTTTGGTTCTTGGCTTATGAGTTTGCTGCTACTGTTGGTATGGATGTCGAGTTCAACCGAAAGCAAGCTGGGCAAGAAGTCGCCGCTTGGCTCAAGGATCTCAAGGTCAAGGGCGGTTTCGGCCCCGTCTATGTGGACGTTCTCAACAGCGCCCGCAAGACCTTTGAGAGCGAACGTGTCAGCGATCCCGAGACCCTCGAGACCATCAAGAGCATCTACGAGCAAGACAGCTACGTTCTCGACCCTCACTCTGCCATCGGCGTCACCGCGTCTCTCCGATCTGCCCAACGCGCCGAGGCCAACATCCCTCACATTTCTCTGTGCACAGCTCACCCCGCCAAGTTCGCTGGTGCCGTTGAGCTTGCTCTCAAGGATGAGAAGGACTTTAACTTCCAGGAGAAGGTTCTCCCTGAGGAGTTTATCGGTCTTGAGAAATTGCCCAAGCGAGTTTCTGATGTTTCGAATGATTGGAAGGCTGTGAGGGAGCTTGTTAAGGAGCAGGTTGAGAGGGAGCTTAGCGGACAGCGATGAATGTGAGATGAATGGTGTTGGTTCTGGGTTTCGAATGCATATTTAGAGGGTTAAAGTGACCAAAAGACGAATTAGACATATTTTCTGAGTTTGAAGATGGCCTGAATATGAAACGATGAAGTCAATGTTGCTCATCCGGCGTCGGGATGGCTTCAATGCCCGCTCTCAGTTCTATTTGGTAATTCTGCCTTGTCGAACCGTTTAGTACGCGCTATTAAGATGGCACGTGGCTTAAGCTTGAGGTTTGGCTGGTGTGAGTGAATTGCCAAGCCTGTGAAGTGTTCAGCTGCCAAGACGACTCCTGCCTTCAGGCTTTCAGGCTTTTAGCCAATATGCCTTGGCAATTTGATAAACTCCCTACGTCCTCGATCAAAGTTTAAAATTTTGTCAAATCACAACCATTGGATCATTATTTAACAAGAATGAGACCTCATTTGTTCACTTTGCCTTTGCTCTCAGGTCTGATCAGCATATCAGCTGCGACCAACACCGAAAGTGGCTATCTAGCAACAGTCACCCTCGCCCCAACCGCCTCAGGAGCCGAAGCTTTTGATCTTGAAGAAAAGCGCGCAGAATGTTTTCAAGCTTGTTACAAGACTTATGGAAACTACAAGTCTTGTACCAGAGAAGGTGTTGTTCAGTGCTGGTGTAATGCGTCTGTTGACTGGGTTGAGAGGGAGGAGGATTGTGTTTGGGATATCTGCGGTCCATCAGCTTATAACCGTGAGTTTCAATCTATGGGACTTTTTTGGGTAGAATGCTAACTTTGTGTTAGTCTATGCGACTGTTTTGAGCAGGGTTTGTGAGACTGTTACAGCTTCTGCTAGCCAAGCTATTGAGACTAGATCACGGGTAAGTTTGCATAGTAGGGAGTTTTTGAAATTGTAAGCTTACACAGAATAGTCATCTGACGAGAGGACTACTTCGACTTCAGCGGAGACTACGAGCAAAAGCTCAGCGGAGACTACAAGCAAAGCTGAAGCTGAGACAGCTAGTCAACCACAAACTACGGAGACTTCAACTTCTGGTAGTGATTCCACAAAAACTAGTAGTGATGCAGCAGCAGCTACGAGTGCTGAGCCTAATAGTGCTTGTAGAAAGGGTTCGCCTCTGGGAGTTCAACTGGTTCTTACAATTGGAGCCGTCTATCTTGCTGGACTGGCTTTTTAATATTGCAGTTACGTGCCAGAGAAGCAAATATATTAGATAATCGCATACAACAAATCTACTTGAAATTTACTAACTATTTATCGGGAGCAAGCAAACTTCTGCTGTTAAACCAGGTTGCCGACATTGACTGGTCCAAAGGCCTTTCAAAGATGTACCAAGTTTACCTGAAGTATTCTCATTACTTGGGACATAGGTCTTGAATTTTCTTGCCTCGCCTAGGGAGTACAGGATGTTGTATGCCTCGTCGTTGGGAATGTTGGACGGGTCATCGTTGAACCTAGATGATGGCCATGCAGCAGTCTCATCACGGTAATCTGTTCCTCGAAAAATCTGTGTCGAAGCTCGCCATTGGGACCCCTCTGACAGACTTGCCAACTCGTTCGTGGCATTGGGATCGATGGGAGGTAAGACAAGCGGACGGAGTAATGCCCGCTCGTACGTCGTCGATAGATCAAAGCTCATTATTGATTTGTTTCTATTGAAATCTCTAAAATCACAGTTACAAGATAGTGTGTAGGAAAGAAAACAGTTCAGCTCATTGCAGCTGTATTTCGATCAACTCATCCCAGACTGATCTATTTCCAAATTCGGCAATTATACAGAGTACCCTTGTTATGGTGCCGTGTATCCGCTCCCCTATTTGAAGCTAATCCTGTCAATCAAGACAATTGACATCATCGGCATCATATCAAGGAACTCAGCTTAGATCAGGGTCGTGGAATGAAAATCAAATGGAATGCTTCCGCTCTCATTCCGTGACTCACAGCATGCCCGAAAGACTGTGGCTTCAAGATATTACTCTGGTTCTAAGAGCGACATGCTACTGCCAGTAGCAGCCAGGTTACCCCATTCTCTGTAGTCCGATGCTCGTTTATTTTAAGGTGATCATGTAAGCCAGGTTTTTCTACGTTGTCGTGAAGCCTTTACAAACAGTCTGGAAGAGTATGATGTGTCGTTCTCATCTTGATTATCGTCTATTATCACGACAATGAAGACCCTGACTTATGCTTTAGGATTCGGCTTCTTGTATTTAAGCATATGTAATTAGATCCCAATGACGCTCTATTCCCAAAGGATGCCTTTTCAACTTTCCGTCCCCCTAGTATCAACCTGTCCAAGTCTAACACTCTCATCATGTTCAATCTTCACTATCACCCTTCCAGCCTCCTTCTGCAAATCATCCAAGTCCGTCTCCTCCGTCTGTCCCACCACATTAGGTCCATAAAACAACAATGGAAGAATCGAAGTCTTCCACACCGGCATTCCTGGGTTCGTAAACCCTTGGACAACGGCAATTATCAACAACAGCATCGTGATGGCCATCAGACCAGCCGGCAAAAGCACCCACCGCCAATCAAAGACGGTACAGATAGCCATCTCTGTAGCTTGGCCTGATACTTTGTCTGCCAATTCTAGGGTAAGGCCCCGTAGGGCCTTTACACCCTGCTTGCGGAAGTTGTTTGTTACGGCGGTTGTGAACAAATCAAAAGCAGCGTCGAGGCCTTCAAATGTTGAGTTGTAGAGTGGTGGTAGCCACCACTGGTCGCCACAATCAAGCTGGTTTTTCGCGCCACCATATACATTGGCGACGCAGAGAGTGTTGAAAAGTGTGGTCTCAATAAAGCTTGCTAGTGCTTGCCGGTAGCCGAACGTGAGCGTGTAGACACATTGATGCGGGACTGTATAGTTGGTACCGTCGATCGCGGCAATTGTTTCTGAGTATGAGGGTTCCTTGTCCTTGGTTTGGGAGAAGTTGGAGAGTTGATATTCCGTACCATTGATCAGGCAGGGTGTTTGTACGCCAACACGATTTCCTGCGATGTCGTTGGCAGCCCTATTATAGTCGATGGACTGCTCGCCAACCACCTTCTCGATGAGCGAACCCTTCTCGACCTTGGCGTGGTATTTCTTGATGCAAGGATAGAGGGCACATGAAGTTGCTGTGGCATACTGATAACGAAATGCCTCTGGGGTTTTTGAGAGCAGCCTATCCTCAGGACAAGTTGCGTGCCAGGTATCAGTAACGTTGCAACCGTTCTGCGTGAAGCTCAGAGTCGTCAAATTCGAAATAGCGACTTTGGCCAACTGGGCAAAATCGGAGTCGGGTGTGTCGAGGGCCCAATCCAAATCCCCCGACAATACCATGACCTGGCTTTGACTATTAGCCTGAATCCACTGTCCATTTGGCAGAGTGTAGTTGTAAACGTCGCCGACGTAAGCATTGGTTCCATTACTCTTGTTAGGAATAATTTCCAACTCGATAAACTCCGTGGTGTCAATACAGGCACTGCACATGGCAATCGAGGAATGGGTTACGCCTTGGGAGTCTAATTGAAAAGTGCAGTTTCCAGTAGAGCAGGTTGCTGCTATGGCTGTGTCCTTGCCCGTAGGGTTGACAAGGCCGTTCATCATGGCGACCTTCATATCGCCTGAAAGGTGATTGTTAGCGGCACTTGTCTGAAAGCTCGAATTGACGGCAGGGACATAGTGAGAAATTGGGAGAGATGCTTGCGCGCCTTGGACTGTTCTTCCGCAAGGAACTGTGCTGACAGACTGCTGCGCAAAGGGAGTGATTGCAGGAGATATGATGATGACAAAAGCAGCGACGATGCTCGTGAACCGTGGAGGAACAGTCCAGAATAGCTTCATGGCTCCAAGGATGCCGCGACTGGCATTATTGAAATGATGAAGATCAGAAACAGGACGGGGCTGCTGCACAGCATTCCATCCCATCTGGCCGATGAGCTCAGCAACGACAAGCAACATGGAAGCTCTCATAAAGGTGCTAAGGATAGCGATGATTGTGTTGAGACTGATATCGTATGGCCATGGTTTCAAGACTCTGTTGTTGTTCTGTGCCGGAATAACAATCGTAGCTATCAACAAGCCCAGAGCCAGCAATAATGATAGAGTCTCCCATAGCCAGGAGCGAATAGGACCAGGTTTGGCTTTTCGTGAAGAAACATCTTTGGTTGTGATGTTGATGTCATGGTGTTTGTATTGGTGTTGCCTTGAGAAGGGTTCCATCGTGAATTTTGTATATGGTACGATGAACGCCACTGAAAGCACAGAGCAGCCTTCCCTCTTTATCATTGACTCGAAGCGCTTCCTCGAGTCCTGAAGAATGCCTTGTCTTCTGCACGAAAGAGGCGTGGTACTTGGCATGTCGGGAGGCTTGTTAGTGATAATCGCTAGAAATGGCGGGCGGCGCTAACAGGCTTACTTACTCTCGCTTGTACCCAACTGCAGGGTTTAGCTTGTGGATGAAACGCATACAACCAACATGCATAGAGCTCAGCCAATAACACGCGTCAATTTCGCGCTGAGACAAATTTTAATGGAGCATCGCAGAATCCTTTTATTAGATCATATCGTGATCGTCATTTCATTCTGGAGTTATTGAAAAGTTGTGAGGAATAACTGTATCTTTATTGTGTATAGAAGGCTTGATATCGGCGCTACACATCTTGAACTTGGTATGAAATTCAATATGAGTTCCTATCCCAAGGAAAGACTTCAATTGGATATAGAGATCATAGATTGGATAAGCGAGAATCCATGATCTCGATTATTCACTTCATAATCCGCAGAGCCAACTCAGAGGCGGGCGGTTAATTCTAAGCGCCGGGTTAAACTCCAGTCTCCAGAAGTGCTATTCGCGTCAACGGCTCCAATAGGAATGCCTGCATTGCTTCGCTTAGAAGCGAAGTAGGCTATCAAAGGAAAGGTCAAGGTAATTATTATTAGACTTTGACTTTCAGCAGAACATGTTGTCGTTGGGCCTTGATCCTTGAAGTCCCTGCTATTGACAGCTTGACCCGACAGTTAGCCAGTTTGATTTCGTCTGCCATCTCACGTGTTTGAGGACAAGTCATTTCAAAAATTGCTTGATTCAAGCTTGTATTGACAAGAAGTGTTATGGAGGCTAAAAAACTATTGACATTCTGACCCCTGGCGGCTTATTCCAGTACCCCCAACACAGCTTCCTGTATCTTGATGCAGGCGGTTTACTTCTGTTCAGAGTTGTCAGACATGATAATGCTTCAAATTCTTCCAGTACTTACGCCGCAGTCCTTGCAAGAGCAGCTCTGGCCACAGGAGCAGGAGCCAGCTCCGTTGCAACCACAAGAAGATCCAGATCCACAATCGCAACCCATGATGATAGACGTGAGGCTATAAATTGTATCTGAGAAGATAGAGATTTAAGAGATTCGAATAGGAAGAGTTTGAAGGCTCAGGTCATAAACTTGGCTACTCAAGCGCTTTATATACCCCAACCCCCCGCATCTAAATCCGGCAACGGGCCACATGTGATGGGTATGAACATGATCATGACGTATTCGTGACTAGATTCTAGAACGAGGTTCTTCGGGTCGTCGGTAATTGTTTGATGGAGTGGGGATATACTTTGGCTTTACCAAACTTGGATATACGGCAAGTCACGAGCTGGTTGCTAGCTCTAGTATCAGCCTATCATATTTTGGTATCTGACGTTACATACGGTGACATAAGCTTACTCTAGAAGTGTTGGTGACTTGACTTCACTCGCCCAGAAGAATCATGAAGCAAGTCAAAGCTACGGAAGACATAGTGACAGTGTTGTCAGCCAGTCTATCGCTTCAACGAACTGGGTGTAATTGACAACGGACGCCATTTGGTTCTATAGTGTAAGTCAACAATTTAAGCCTGCAGGTGACGTGAGAACTGTATCAAATTTACCGCTTGATTTGCTCTTCATATTGGGTATCCTCTAATTTGCCATGTGAAAAGTTGTAGATTCGTGATCGAATTCAGTCAAAAGATGTCAAAGTCCCACAGATGCTGCGATTCAATCGAGTTGACGTTGGCAGACTTTATTTCGTGTCAGTCTGCGCTTAATACAAAAGTAAATATATCATCATTTCCAATCTTAATGTCATTTTGACATTAAATCCGCAGGCCCTTTGAATCGACCCGGTGAATGTCGTGTTAGTTGCTGTGAAAAGAGCAAGGCCTGAGCTTCAGGGTAGGCTCGGCCGCCAAACGCGATGACGAAGCACGCGGGATAGCATCGCCTACAGAAACAGACCGGGACGCGTTCGTGTTGATGGAGGTAGGAAAGAAGGAAGCGGACGGTTTCTAGTTACAGTTACATGGGTCAAAAATCATGCCAGTTGACATCGTGGCCTTGACTTTGGGCGCGGCGACTAATGAGGCGGCACGCGGAAGATGAGACACGAAAACAACGACAGCAATGGACCATTCAGTATATTACTCAAACTTCAATTCGTTATCATGTCTCCTGCTCATCAAGCGACTGCAACCTAGGCTGTAACTCCTCAAAATTCGACTTGCCCTCTTCATTGGGGTATGCCTCAAACACCATCCTCCTCATAAGCCGACGCGGTGCTCTCCGACCAGTAAACAACTCAAACTGAGCAAAACCCTGCTCTGGCAACATATCAAGACCATCCATACTTACCCAACCGCGATGCGACTCTGCTCGGAACTGGCCTAGGAATGGTGTATCTAATGTCTTGTACCCCAGCTCAATTGCGACACCGCCAGTTCGACTTCCCAGCCACTCGTTGGGTAGGGTAAGTTCGGGGGCTGGGACGTTGCCGATGCGGTGGGTTGGGATACAAGAGACAATGACGGTAGGTAGGCGGAACTCTGCTGGCCAGGCATCTTCTATTGACTCGATGACGTGGAAGCGAGAATGTTCGCTACCTGCGCTCAGTAGACCATGGTCCTTCCTCTCAAGAACCTGTGTAAAGTGCGATACCATCTTTTCGGCGTTCTTTGGCGTGCGATTGTAGATAACAATGTTCTTGATACCGACTTGAAGCATCGCGTAGACCGTTGCTCTAGCCATGCCACCCGCACCAATGACCAGACCACAGGTGCTGGACACGACTGCGTTGGCGGGAGAGAGGCCGCGGCGAATGCACGCACGAATGCCAATCCAGTCCGTATTTTCGCCATACAGAGCCTTAATTGGACCAGAGCGATTGACGCTATCGAAGAAAGCAGCCCCTGTAGGAATTGTCCCGTCCTCATTTAGAGAGCGGATGGGAATGAGTGTATTGACAGCACCGATTGCCCGGGCGTGTTTGCTCAATGAATGGGTCAATGTAATGATCTCAACTTTGAAGGGGAGGCCGATTGAGCCTCCACCGAATTCTGGATCCTCGATTAAATGCTTGATACCTCTAAGCGACGCGCAAGACACTGGCTCGTAGGTATGGGGCAACCCGCATGCCTTTAACGCTGCTTTGTGCATCGCAGGAGACAAACTATAGCTCACGTTGGCGCCAAAGACGTAAAGCTTCATCTGGTCGTATATAAAAGAAGAGAAAAGAGCTTCTGTCGCGCCGACTGTGGTAATGGACGGTGTTATTGGGGGCCTGGGATTCACCCGCTCTAGCGAGTCTGGTCGGACAACGGTAAGAATACGATTGAAAGCTTGGGAATTCCGACCCAAAGGGCCAGAATTGTAAGATATAAGTGGGATCTTAGGCCCCTGTAAAGCTGCAACTGATGTCTTGAGGTAGTGAATGCGGAAATTGTCTTCAATAGTAACTGCAGGTCGAATCAATCTAGCAAGATGGCATCCCAGATTGTTGGCCTTCTTGTACCACGACATCCATATTGGAGATTCCCATGACGGAGGATCTGTGGTAATGAAACAATTGCCAATCATCTTTGTTCTTTTTCGAATAGATAGTATGCGTGAGATGTGGACGTCTTCGAGTCGAAGATCAACTGTCATCATTTCTGGTGCTAGTCGTACGGAATGGTGAACGAGATCGAGGTAGACACGCAAGACTTCGTCGCTTGCTGTATGAGGTAGGAATAGATGCAGGATTATGGGTAAGATTGTGCTTCGCCTTACGATACCGACACCTTTGGTAATGTTGGCAAGCAGCTTTGCGCTGGCTTCAGACGTCAATGTGCCCTGTTCGGCATGTTCAGCCAAGTCATGGACGACTATTTGCACAACATCTGCTCCAATAACATGCTCTTCAACATCCACGGAGTCTTTAAGAACGTCCGAAAGAGGAATGGAGGTTGCGTAGGTAAAGTTGCGTTCCTCTGCAGGTATCCTCGATAATGGGAATGCAGAATCTGTAAACGGTATTGTGCCCGCTGGGTAAACAAGAGACAGGAACTTTAAGAAGTGTCGCTCAACATGTTTCAATGTCAAATATGGAGCAGGTGATCTTTGTGTCAATGACTCACGAGAAAGCGACGACTTGGAAACTTTCTCTGTGACATTAAAGAACTCGAAGTTGGTGCAAGACCTAAAGATTGCGTTGCTAATATCGAGCAAGCTCTGGACCTTGGTACCGTCGCGGATCTTGAGATGACTTTGAATGGCATCAAGATCGCGGACAATATGGATAACGGGGTTGGTCGCCGCAAACTCTCGGAGGAGACTCTGCACGCGACTCTCCATCCAGGAACAGACAAGGATGCAGCCAGTAGAATGTCGCTGCAAAATACTTTGCAGGACCTTGGCTTGTTGCTTGTAGCACTCTGAAGACCCATGTTCGGACTTGTAAGCGGCACTCGACAGGCCCATGGATCTCTGGAAAGCTGGCTCAAGATCAATGACCTTACGGTCCATTGCCGAGGATGCCATGATCGCCAATGTCGATTTTCCAGCTCCGCGCATACCAACAAGTATCATTGACGCATCTGGGCTAAAATCTGGGACCTGCCCGGTCAAGGGAGGAAAGGTTGGAGAGGGCGTTCGAGTAAGTCCATCGTGTTGGTCCGTATTTGACGGAGCCGCGGATTGAGAGTTGGCTCTCGAATTGGCTCGAGAAGTAGCCCGCGATGGAGATTGAGACTGGACCACATCGCTCAACTTAAAAGATTGTGATTGCGGTGTCGAATTATCGAGGTTATCGCGGGGAATTCCATGATTGTAGTGGACGGTCTTGGGTCGGCTGTGGCCGTTTGATCGAAGCAAGGTATCCTCGTGGCCAAGAAAGGTCCCCAGGGACCTCTTGACGCCAGCCATTTCGTGTTGCATGTGTCCGGACTCTTTTGACCAGCGCTATTTCAAGAAGGCGCCATAGTCACCAGGATATCGCAGTAGTTGAGGTTGTAGAGAACGTCTCTTTGTTGGGTAGGGGAGAATTGTGATGTGGGCTTGTCGAGAAGCGCTGAGTTCGACTGTCAGTTGTGAACTTGGAAGTGGGTGGGCGATGGGCGAGGAAGCTTGGTAGATCCCCCACCAGACAATCCGGGGCAGACCGAGGCGATTGGTCGGCAAAGCGTTTATCCGACCCACTCCGAGGCCCTGTCCAATCGCATCGGTGCTGATTCCGCGGCGGAACTTGGAGGCTGGAACCTACCGACCATCCCCAAGCAGCACAGAATTATTCTAGGGCCCCAGATTCTCCCCGCATCACGTCTCATCGTATCGTATTGCTTTTGTCTGGTACTGTTGCTTTGGAATCTGGTCATGGGAGACAGATCTGCATGACAATGGCACAGGAATCGCGTATCTGAGCTGAGCTTTATTGACATGGGACTCGTATACAATCCACATCATCGTCATCCTAGCAAGCATTGATCCCTCTTCGACTGCTGTTAGGCGCCTCTCCCCTCATCTCTCTTTTCATTTCGTCATGACTGCTGGCCTCGCGGCGCAGGTAGCTCAGTCATTCTTCGATCAACTACATCCAAGCAATGCCGCCTAGGAAACGCGAAAACGATGCGGATACTACCAGCGCTCCCGCAACCACAGCTCCCGCCAAACGCCAACGAGTCTCCCTTGCCTGTGATTCATGTCGCACTGCTAGAGAAAAGTGCGATGGCGCCCGTCCTCACTGTGGAACATGCACCGCGCAAAACAGGCCATGCTCATACACCCCTGCGTCCCGCAAGAGAGGCGTGCAGACGGGATACCTACGGACAATTGAGCTGTCGCTGGCATGGCTCTTTGAACAGGTTCCTGGCTGTGAGGGAGCTCTTCATCGTCTCCTTACACAGAATGATGGAGCAGATGGTACCCGCATCCTCGCGACAAAGGACAAAGCTGGCCATCGCCTCTACCGACGATGGAGCAAGAGTCGGGTTCACAAAGACATTGGCAGGTTGCTATCGGATGAGAAGACGCCCCAGAACGATACATCTGCAGACGACTCGGGAACTGAAGATAGCAGCCCGACTGGTGCACAATTGTTCGATGGCAAACCATCACCTGGACTATCGATACAAGGCATCAATCCATCACAGACGAGCATCCCGACGGCTTACAACTTCAACTCAGACCAGCCATCATTACCTACCAAGCTGACATTGCCCCCGCACTGGAAGCGACTTGTCGAAATCTACATGTCTTACACTTACAGCTGGTTCCCGATTATTGAACCTGGAATCATCACACGCACAGCTCTGATGTATCCCCCAGAGGGTCTTGTCATCGAAGCCAGCCCCTCTTCGGCGCTTCACGCTCAGCTTTGGGCAGTTTTTGCTGTCTCTTCATTTCAAGACGCGGCTTCTTCTGAACCATCACGACAGAACGGATTCTCACCTAACGAAATTTACTCCATCGCTCAACGACTTATACCCTCCGACGACGAGACCTTCGAATTGGCCCATATCTCCTCGCTTCTCCTTCATTCGCTAGTACTGATAGGCCAAAAGAAGACGATGACAGCATGGACCTTGATAGGCCGGGCTTCGCGTCTTGCTTTGCATTATCGCGCGACAGCAACTCACATGTTTCCGGTCAAGGAAGGCGACGCAGCGTCTCTGAATCATAACGAAGTCAGGGTGTTGGCGGGAAGCTTTATCCTGGATTCTCTTGCTTCACTTAGTCTTGGTCAACCTCAAGTGACATCGGGAATTCGACATAGTCTTCCGTCTGTTGTTATAGAACAACCTATCGACTTGAACGAGCCATGGACTTCGATTTCGGGATTCGGAAAGGCGGCGGATGATGGACAAGAATCAACACCAGATTGCGCATCACCACTATCAACTTTTCGACAACTTTTCGCTTTCTGTAGACTTTGGGGTACCAGTATGGATGCAAGGTTATACGGTGACCGCAATCCTCAACGGATCACCCCAGAAGACCTTGTCAGAAGCTTGGATGCTCGGTTTTCATTTTGCAATTCCCTCATCTTCGGTGGCTCGACGCCAAGAGTGCCCTCAGCATACCTACTCCAAGGTATGTTCTTGGCAATCACCTTGGACTTGGTGCCCGGTCATCGGCCGTCCCTCCTATCAAATTTCATAGAGGTTGTTGAGTCGTGTCTGGAAAACTTTGGACCAGGTGGAGCACCGCCAATCATAGCCATCTTGATGGATATAGTCAAGCACCACGGCCATGGGAACCGAATGCCAGAACACGACCAAATCAAGTGGAATTCGACAATTGGGTCGCTCACAGACAGCTGGAAGCTCAAATATCAAGGGTTAGACGCACCTAAAAGCAACCAGCATACACCTAGTTCTGTGGATCCGTCACGCCGCCCAATAGTGAGCCCATCATTTATGGATGAGATATCAACCGCCTCTCATCCCTCACATCACACAGACCACCCTGCCCCTATCACATCAGGGGAACTGGAACATGAGCTCGGCCGAATGCAGCAACGCCAAAAAGAGCAACAAGCATTATCATACGAACGACAACGTTATCAAGCTGCAGACCGTAGCCCAGCTACTTCACAGTCTATATACACACTAACACCAAACCTGACTTTCCATACCCTTCATACACCATCTCTTGATGGGCAGATGGGATCATTACAGAACTCGATGCCGAGTCAACTACTTGATTACGACGCAATTCTGGATGAACTTGGATCCATAGACTGCGCGGATGGTATTGATGTGGATCCTCAGTTTATGACTAACTTGGGCTTTGCGCCAGGATGTGATCTGGGCGAGATGTTTCAAGGTGATTTTGGGACATGATTTAATGCAATCTAATCAATATATTACACGGATACATATTCACCCAAGGTGTCCTTGCTTACCTGCCCGTGAAGTCTTGGCTGATGGGGCGTAAGAAACCGCCCAGACTGACAGCGCTGATCACATCTGTTCAGGTCGAGATCCTTGTGCGAGTTACAAGCGTCCCCAGCAACATCATCCTTTCATCCTCGGAGAATGCTACATTTTTGCTGACGCGGTGTGTTGGAGCTGCTGAAAACGTCCAATCAACCTCGGAATAATGCCGACATGGCCGTGCAAATGGGGAACACAGGGATAAGTGGTGGGCGCTTGAGATTTTCTCCCCATTTCCTGACGAAACAAGGTTAGATCCGCGGCCACATGGTGGTAATAATGCGGAGACCCTAGAACAGTTGAGTCAGGATGCGTCACCACGGAAAAGTCTTTATCCTTTGACACGTTCTCTCAGCAACACGAGACCCAGACACCCTGTGCGTCCAAGTAAACAGACAATGACAATCTTGAATCTCATGCAACGGCGGAAGCATATTCTTCCCCCACAGATCCAACCCCGCAAACCCCGGACTGAATCTCCAATTCTGGAGAAGCAATTGTTCAGTTGTTGAATTGAGTTGGCCCTTGCTGGTCCAGCGGCACACTAGCTTTTAGAGACGTTTTACTGCTAGACTAGGGGGAATATGGGTCATCTTGACTTGTATAAATCTTTGCCCCCCACCGGTTTTGGGGATTGTCTCTTCAACTCTCCAGTTCATCCACAACCTTCTTTGCAACCTTATCTCCCCACAAGCTGCAACACTTCTCAAGCAGTAAAGTTCAGGTTTGAGCCTTGAGACGCTGCAATCATGGGCCTCTTGACTCTGCAAGAAGATCGGCCTACGCCGAAGGCCGTCTACAACTGGCGCGTCTACACATGCGCCGCCATTGCATCAATGGCTGCTTGCACAATCGGTTACGACTCTGCTTTCATCGGCACGACCCTTGCTTTGCCCTCATTCGTGCAGGAGTTCAACTTTGAGAACTATGAGCCTAATGCGCTTGCGCTGGTCAAGCAGAACATTGTCTCTGTATACCAGGCCGGTGCCTTCTTTGGATCTCTGTTCGCCTATGTCAGCAGTTACTTTATTGGTCGCCGATACTCTCTCATCCTCTTCTCTCTTGTCTTTATGGTCGGTGCTGGTATGATGCTGGGTGCCAATGGTGCCCGGGGTCTCGGCCTTATTATCGGTGGACGCGTCTTGGCCGGTATCGGTGTCGGTGGATGCTCCAACATGACACCCATTTACATCTCAGAATTGGCTCCTCCCGCTGTACGAGGTCGTCTTGTCGGTCTTTACGAAGTCGGATGGCAAGCTGGTGGTCTCGTTGGTTTCTGGATCAACTACGGAATCAACCAGCACCTCCCTTATGCTCCCGGCCAGAACGAGAACGTCTGGCTCATCCCTTTCGCTGTTCAGCTCATCCCTGCTGGTCTTCTTCTTGTCGGTGCCTTCTTCATCCCTGAGTCACCTCGATGGTTGTTCTCCAAGGGCAAGCGCGACAAGGCTATCAAGAACCTTTGCTGGATGCGAAACCTTGACCGAGAGGATATCTACATCGTGGAGGAGATTGGCTTTATCGATGCTGAGATCGACCGATTCAACAGCGCTGTTGGCGCTGGCTTCTGGAAGCCTTTTGCTGCTCTTAAGCAAGCCAAGGTTCGGTGGCGTTTCCTCCTTGGTGCTCTCCTCTTTGTTTTCCAGAACGGTAAGCATACTCATCCTAGTCTTCGCTTCAATGACTAATCTTTTACAGGCTCCGGTATCAACGCTATCAACTACTACAGCCCCACTGTCTTCCGAAGTATCGGCATTACCGGTACCAACACTAGCTTCCTTACCACAGGCATCTTTGGCGTCGTCAAGACGGCTATTACCTTTGTGTGGATTCTCGTTCTTATCGATCACGTCGGTCGCCGAAACCTTCTCATGATTGGCGCTGGTGGCGGTGCTTTCTGCATGTACTTCATCGGTGCTTACATCAAGATCGCCAACAACCAGGCCAAGATCGATGCCGGAGAGACTCCCACCCTCTCCTCCGGTGGCATCGCAGCCATCTTCTTCTTCTACCTCTGGACCGCCTTCTACACGCCCTCATGGAACGGTACACCATGGGTTCTCAACTCGGAGATGTTCGACCAGACCACCCGGTCTTTGGGTCAAGCCAACGCCGCTGCCAACAACTGGTTCTGGAACTTTATCATCGCTCGTTTCACCGAGCAGATGTTCAACGCCTGGGGATGGGGAGTGTACATCTTCTTCGCCTCTCTCATGGTCATCTCCGTCTTTTTCGTGTTCTTCTGCATTCCTGAGACCAAGGGTGTTCCTCTTGAGGCGATGGACAAGCTGTTCGAGACCAAGCCTATCTGGAGGGCTAACAAGATTGTCATGGAGGACTTGAGACTCCAGGATGAGGAGTTCCGCCATAATGCTCATGGTGCTGATCTGCGAGAGGAGAAGGCCAATGCTGAGCAGATTGAGGGCAAGGCTTAAAAATTTTAATGATTAAAAGCGAAATTAAATGCAAGCGAGATTGGATTAATACAATACTTTTTACAACGCTTTTGTCTTGCTCTATTATTGGATTAATTATGCACGAATTGTGTAGAGAAAAGCTACTAAGCTCTCAGCCATAAGTACTTTACCAGAAAATAAAGATGGTCTAAGATTATTCCACTTTAGAAGATATGGTCTAAAATCATTCCACTTTTATACAATATGGTCTAAATCACCCATGCAAGCCTTTCCCCGACATATTTAGAAAACGCCGCGGTATAAATGACTCGCAGGAGCATACCACCAGTTTCTATCTCCGGGCGTAAGAGCCCTAACCTGCGCTTCTTCAAGTGGGCTATAAGCAAGCCTTCTCAGGTTCAAATATGGAAATATCATTGATCTTTCCCATTTCCCGCCGGCGTTGTCGAAAGGGGCGCGGTTTACAGTAAGTAGGCGAGGTGAAGCAAATTTTTCCCACTCCTCAACCACTTTCTCCTCGAGATCGAAGTGCGGTCTATCTTGTAGATATCTCCATGTGATTTCAACCCTAGAGTCATCAATCTCACACCGAAATAGGCCTCCATACTTAGGGTATGAGTTCCAGATCTCCATGATTCGTAAGCGTGGCATCGTCGCTGCTGCTCGAGCGGCCAACTTTAGGCAGTAACTTGTTATGCATTGTTGTCCGTGCGTCAAACTGAGGGCAGTGATAGACAGCTTCTCAAGTTTGGATTCGTGACATCTTCCGCCCGCTATGATTTCAGTGAAAAATGCTCTGGTGAGGAGATCCTGTGGTGGGCGGAATTCGGTGAAGCGGTGACATTCTTGGGCCAAGAGGAATGATAAGGGGAGGTGGTTGATCCGAGGATCGCATGATCCTTCCACCGGTTTCCTGCTATATCTGAATTTCTTAAGAGTTGCTGGCAGGGAGGGCAATAGCTGTATAGCAAGACCTAAACTTGTCAGCACAGTTTAATCCAGCAGTTGGAATGAAGGGGGGTTTACCTTGAAGAAAATCCCACTCTTTGTCATCAGTGACCTCCATGTAAGTAGAATAAGAAAAAGATTCTAGTCTTACAAAGCTTTCCCGAATGATTTTACCCAGAGACTCAAGTGCAATAAATCGAGGCGCGACCCTTCGAATCACAAGCCCCTTTACAATCGGTGTAGCTGGCAGATTCCTTGCTGCCCGAGAATAAGGCTGCCTTTTTCTTAACAGTGACGGGCTAAGTTCTAGATGTTCTCCCCTGAGTCGTACCATCGGACTGTTGGGGAGAGCCCAGCTTAAGGGTAAGAAGATGGCTCCGAAACTTGATCGTGGCCCTGGCCCCCATCTTCTCCTTGTTTGTTCGGATCTCCTTCTGTAGAACTCTATGACAGCTTCGAAAAGATCCATTTCATCTTGAAAGCGGAAGAGAAAATCATCGTGGAGTTCGTGTATGAAGTCAAAGTTTGTGCAGTCACTCGGCGAGCGCGCGTCAAGTTCAAGCTCGAGTCCTCCGTAATCACCCTTCCACAATGACAGGGTTTTTAGTAAAACTGCTATAGATTTGGTAAAGATTCTATTGTTCCTGTTGATCGAAATTAGAAAGTGTACGCGAAGAACTTCAAAGACTTGTCAATCAATAAACAAAGCGCCCGAGCATAACATGCTACTTACTGTATAACATTCGTCGCATCTTCGGGTCTATAGAAATGTTCAGAAGAATAGGGCATGAGATTAATATGAAGTCGTAAGGTCCTAATGTAGCCGAGTCTGCTGACATTTCTCTTGACAGCTTTAGCGAAAGCATATAAATCGCTGTTGGTCAAAGCAAGGTCTTTAAAGGTTCTCCTCTCGAAAAAGCATTGCCACTCTTGAGATACTGTAGCTAGCATAGGGTCCGGAGATTTGGATTCGTTATCGCTTTGTGTAAAAGACTGTAAAATCGTCCAGCGAATCTCGGGCGGCAGCGAGTTCCAGGAAGCCATGGTCAAAAATGTGCGGAAAAGTGTATATTCCAGAGGGAAAATTGGGGACGAGCATAGCATCTCGGTATTTATATCATCTTTTTATACTTTTTTTTGGATCGGACAAAAAGAGTCTTGATCTAGGTTTCCTTTTTACGGCATTGTCCTATAGTAACTGCCGAGGGGTTGTTGCATAATGTCTAAACCGTGAGCTGGATATGTTATTTGCAGTTGAGACTTGTGGCTGAGAGCTTATTCCTCCACTTTGAACTTAGATAATTTAGGATAAAGTTAGGATAGTTTATGATAAACTTGTCAAAGTTTCTCATCATGCTAGTCTCCCCATCACTGGTTTTCCTTCCACGCAGCATACTTTTGATAAATATCCTTCCTGAAAACATCTTTCAAATCACTCGCAACGCCTCCATCAAGAGGCAGCTTTGCAAGAACAGCTCCAACACCACAAATATCATTCTTGCGATCAATGAACCACGCAAACGTCAAACCTCCACCCCAAGACATAGTATGAGCACCATACCATCCCTCAACATCCTCAAGCGTAATAGTGCCTCCAAGCCCATAGCCAAGCTTCGTCTCTTCGCCGATACCAACTCGAAAGAAAGGGCCGAGTGGACTAGCCAGCATGCCTTGTTGGCCACTAAGTGCTTCAGGGGCAAGATGGTTCTGAAACATGTCGAGGCAGGTTTCGGGCTTGAGGAGTTTTCCATCGTTGGCGAGCAGGGATTGCATTATTTTGAGATAGGTCGGTGCAGGCATTGCGAGACCATGGCCGCCGAAACATCCATCTGTACGGCCGTTGATTTCGGCTCCTTGACCCATGACTGCGAAGCCGAGACCTTTTGGATCATCGGGATTGAGATGGGCGAGACGTTCACGTAAATCCTCTCTTGTGACAGGGAAGAACTGGGCGTCGGTTTTCAAACCAAGAGGTTTCAGCATACGCTCGTGGATATGCTCCTCCAAGGTGTTTCCGGTAACACGTTCAACAATTCGGCCAGCCCAATCTAGACCAGAGCCGTACATCCATCCCTTTCCAGGTTGATGCAGAAGAGGATAGATGAAAGTATCCTCCACCTTTCTCTTCTTTCCATCCTTGGGTTTATACTTACTGCTCCATTTTCCTATGTTCGGATCCAAGAAATCATACGCCACTCCAGCGCTGTGCGTAAGGAGCATTTCAAGCGTGATAGGTTGACACGCTGGTTCAAGAATTGGTTCATCATCTTCTGACCACCCGATAAGGACCTGCTTCTCCGCTAATTCCGGTGCAATCTTTGATAAATCCCCCTTGAGAGTGAGAATACCTTCATCAACACATTGCAGAGCTGCGATGGAGGCTATGAGCTTTGTAGCTGATGCGAGACAAAGGACATCATCGAGCTGTTGGGGGCGCTTTTCACCGGAGAGAAGAATTCGCTGGCCGAGGGCTTTGTTGTAGGTGAAGTCTCCTTTCGAGTTGGTAGCACAGATGATGCCTCCGTTGATCTTGCCAGAGTCGATGGCGGCTTGGAAGTTCTTCTCAATGGTTCTCGCCATTGCAAGAGCAGACAAGAGTTTGGTTCTGGTTTGTGATTTGGAAGATACAGCGAGGAGTGAGTGATGAGTGATTTTTAGTCTAGATAGCATTGGGGATCTGAATATTTATGCAGTTGGTTGATGTAAGACAGAAGAAGTAATCATCCGAGGAGTGTCTAATCACGTGGGTCCATATACACGGCAAGTTGTTATACCAGCCAATCAGACTGCTTATTTTCCGAGCGAGCGAATGAACTTTAACCATTTTCTTGTCAAAACCACTATTATATGGCCGGTGACTCAACGGTTGGAAGTCTCTACCAATATTTACTGTGATAGAGATCTATTATCTTCTTCAATATCCTTCTCTCAAGAGACTGTTGGAACTCTGGCTCGACATTTGAATATCGAACTTCTTTATGATCGTTTCATCAGCCAGTCAGACGACGTCATCCAGACAGTCAACCCAACATCAGATCTCAAATGACTCATTCTCTTATTAAGTCAGCAACTGACTTAAAACATCTATTGAATCATCTGCCTCCAAGGATTGTGCTTATGTCTCCATCGCCCAAATCATAATGACCCCTGGACCAAAACTACCCCAAAAATGCGAAAATCCTTGCAGATCAGTCGGGGTAATCATTCGGCCATGAAGCATTCTTACCGATACACGGTCAAAATCAAAGCAATGTCTGACATGGCATGAAAATTTGGAAGAAAAGGTCTAATCTCTTTCATATAAGCTTGCTGGGGTTGCTCTGGGCCGTGACGCTGTAGCTGATGCATCTTCTGGCGTTAAGTATGCCTCTTAAGCCGATATAGTTGCTCAACAAGACTTATCCAGTATTCTGTGAAGCATCGCGAGAAATACATAAATAGATAGTGATTATAATTTACACTAATTATGAAAGAGAGAAAATGACGTGAAACTGAGAGATGCGGTTTTCAGGTGCCGTACTATATGTTGCCAAGCGAAAAATCTCCAACACCACGGCAAGATATCATCTTCGCCGAACATATATCTCTCAACTTCGACGTCACTCCTCAGCCACCTTCTACCATCTAAACACTGTCACTCATCGTCATGGCGTCCTCAGTCTCAGTTCCTCGATCAGAAATGATCGAGGTCAACACTTCACACCCAGAACCAACCATCTCACAAACAATAACCCGCATCAACGCAGCCTACGACTGGACAGGCCCCAACGATCCCTCCAACCCCCGAAACTTCTCCCTCCTCACAAAAACACTCAGCATAGCTTCCATAGCATCCCTTGCATGGGCATCCTGTTTCGCCGGCGCCATATACGCCCCAGCCCAAACCGCCGTCAGCCATGAATTCCACCAAGGCCGCTTTGCTTCTGTTCTGCCTCTGAGCTTGTATAACCTCGGCATGGCGTGCGGTCCACTCGTTGGAGCACCGCTATCTGAGACATATGGTCGCAAGACGGTATATGTCGCTACAACGCCTATCTTCCTCGCGTTTCTACTAGGATCTGGCTTTGCGAATGGGATCGTGAGTTTATCGATGTGTCGGTTCTTTGCGGGCATGTTTGCGTCGCCGAATGTGAATAACACGTCTGCTACGATCATGGATTACTGTGCGCCGCGGTATCGTGGTGCGAGTCTGGGGATATACTACTCTATTCCTTCGCTTGGAGCAGCTGTTGGACCGCTTGTTGGGGGCTTTGTTGAGAGGTCTTTTGGGTGGCGGTGGACGCAGTGGGTTGCTGTTGTGATAACGTGTGTTCTTTACATACCGGTGTTGTTTACGAGGGAGACTTATAAGAAGGTTGTTTTGAGGAGACGAGCTATTAGAATGGGTTTGGGTGATAGCTCGTCTCAGCAGACGACTGTTGCTAGGACGATTCGACATTTCTTTATGGTTCTCATCCTTCGGCCGCTTCATATGCTGTTCACTGAACCAATAGTCACACTCGTGAGTCTCTACAACGGCTTCATCTTCGGCTTGCTATACACGTTCATCATATCTGTTCCCTGGATCTTCAGACACTACTATAATTTCAGCGCAACAGGGGAGTCCCTCTCATATCTGGGTATAACGCTCGGCACCCTTTTGGCCTGCGCCCCCTTCGTCCTAATCGACTTCTCATACTATCAAAAGCGCCTCATCCACTGGAACCAAACCCATGACGCAAGCGAGCCCTTGTCTCCAGAGCACCGTCTAATCTCCGCCATGATAGGAAGTTTTCTCCTCCCTGCAAGTCTCCTCATAGCAGGATGGACAGCTGAATTCCGCCTTCATTGGATCCTCCCCATCTTCTTCCAGGGAATGACAATGCTAGCTTGTCTCTTGATCTACGCCGGTGTAAATCTCTTTATGCTTGATGCTTATGGCCCTTTGTATGGAGCATCTGCGTCTGGTGCTATGATGCTGAGTCGGTATTCGTTGAGCTTTGCATTTCCTATGTTTGCGCTGCAGATGTTTGAGAAGCTTGGTGCTGGATGGGCAACGACGCTTTTGGCGGGTTTTACGTTTTTTATGGCGCCTATACCATGGTGTTTCTTTGTTTATGGGGAGAGGATTAGGGCAAGGAGTAGATATGAGTCAAGCTCGTAATTAGACAAGTCAATAGAACTTCTCACTCCTCTTCATCCCCAATCATCTCCATGCCCTCAAAAAGATCAAGCCAATCCTCCAACCTCTCCTTGACGAAAGTATCCAGTTCCCAGGGCTCATCAGTCAGCGCATCTTGATCTCCAGCCCAGACATACATATCCGCCTCCACGACACTCCCATCCTCCAGTGCAACATCAACACTTGTAGGAGTGTATATCTCTCCTTCAAAGTCATCGAGCTTCTTGCGCAGGGACTTGGTCTCCAGTACAAGCAGGTTCCCATCTACTTCGTGCCCATCTTTCTCTACCACGGCGGGATAGTCTCGGGAGCGGACGGTATAGCGGGCGTAGCCGCGTACTTTGGCTGGGCGGGCGAGGGCGGAGATGAGTTCTGTGTTTGCGGCATCACCTGTTAGAGCCCAGGCTAGTAAGGGGCGAGCGCGGAGTGTGCCATAGATGAATAGAGGGCGTGGCTTTGAAGATTCAGCCATTTTTATTCCCTTTTCATGAGATTATAAGGCGTGTGGCTTGTGTTTTCTGCCTGCTTGTGTCTATACGCGTGTATGTAGGTATGTTGAGAGGACGACGTTGAAAGTTCACTTACCGTCGACGTTTCAATAGAGAAATACTCCAACTCTTCCTTTTCCTTCATTGCCATCACTGTTACTATTTAAAGAAAATAAAAGTCTATATTTTTGCTGCCTGGTCATCTTTGCATCGAGTGGGTATAATCTTCTTCATCTCCCCCAGTTCCAGCCTGAAGCCTGTTATCATAAAATTTAACTTGGCTATTGTGATGCCTTATTCGCCTGAAACTTGTTATACTTTTCACAACTACTTCTATCGACATCAGGTGATGCTGAGACTTGGACTCAATTGCTTGACTCAATCCTACTTAGATTTTTGAGTTTAGGTAACTTTAGGGTAGTCCAGATCAACATAAAGCACATCTTCAGCCAACAAAACAGAGGGAAATGGTAACAAAAAGTCCAATCATTTATATAAAACTCCAGTAATGCACGCTATCTATGCTTTAAAAAGAAATCATAACTTGGCCTCTGCCCTCTGCGCAACCTTCTCCGCAATAGCAACATGCACCTTTTCAATCGGCATCTCCTCCAACGTCTTGCCCGTCCAGTACTTATCCTGCTCCAAGCCCTGATAAATCAACGCCTCCGTTCCCAGAATCACCTTCCACCCTTTATCCTCCGCAATACCACCCAGCTTCGTAAAAGGCGTCGGGTTGTAGCACATCTCCAGAATAGCCCCCTTTTGCTCCTTGTCCAGAAACGTCTCTGTCACTGCGCGCGCGCGAATCTCCTCTTCTGTCACGGGCTCAAAGTCGGGCACGCATGCTACGATGGCGCCGGGGGCTTCGAGGCCTTGTGCTTGGGATACGTCCTTGACATGTAACAAACCCTCGCCGTAGCCGCGCTCAGCGCAGTCGGCGATCACGGCGGTGACTTCTGCTTCGTCGCGGTTGACGAGGTAGATTGTCTTGACCTTCATCCATTTGCGCAGAGCGTAGATGGCGCTTCGAGCGGCGCCGCCACCGCCGACTACGAGAGCGGGTTTGTTGTGAAAGACGGCGTCGGGGTTGTTGATGTTTTGGTAGAATGAGTCGCGGATGCCGATGACGTCTGTGTTTGCGCCGCAGAAAATACGGCGACCGTCTTTTTCACGGATGAAGAGGGTGTTGCAGGCGCCGACGTCGCGGCATTCTTCTGTGAGTTCATCTAGGTATGGGATGATGGCGACTTTGTTGGGCATAGTAACTGAGGCGCCTATTCATCATCAGTACTTCATTCATTCAACTCTCGCATTGGAGGAACTCAATTGAGTGAGTGGAACGTACCGTAAAAGTCGGGATGTTGCGCCAACTCCAAAAAGCCAGGAATATCAGCTGAATCAAGTCTAACCTGACCCCACTTCAATCCCAAATCTTGATAAATAACATTATGAAGAAACGGCGACAGCGAAGCAGTCAATTTCTTGCCAAAGAGGTAGCCGTGGCGTTGGAGCTGTGAGACTTGGTGCGATTGGAGAGAGTCCCCAGAGACGGAGACTTGCTCAGTTGAGACTTGTTGGACAGACATGATATGATAGGTAGATAGTGCAGAGACAGACAGTAATTGGAAAAAAGAAAGTGGCCTGATTTGAGAAATGATCCTGGAAAGTAGCGAAGAATAGCTGCTGTTCAAGTAATAAAACCGTCCAGTAGCAGAGAACGCAATGGAAGAAAACCCCAGATCCCCATTCTCATTTTGCCCCCCGCCGAAATCTCCGTCTCAAAGGGTTTATCCACTAAAGCTGGGGTCGCAATGCAAGAAATTACCGGGTCTGGAACCCACACCGTCGGATAAAGACTTAGCCACCTCGGTGCCCGGGTAATGGATAAACATGACCTTCATCCCCAATGATCTGAGTCGCATGGAAATTGCCTTATCATAGTGTCTGTCCTCTTAAACGATTAACATGGCTTGGCTGGGCTCGGCTGGTACCGCCTCGTGACGGCCTTTTTGTATGACGATGGATAAGGTAAGATCGAGATGGGAAAACGGGGGTGGTATTGGATGAATGATTGCTTTACCATCGAGTCTTGATCAGGGGCATTCTCCGCTTTGTAGATTCTATATCAAGTTGCCACAGCATCAGTGGTGTTTTGTCTCTTTAGCTATCTCGTTATTGTATCTATTACTGTTCATATACGCATTCTATCATCGAGTGTCAATTCATCATACCACCACTTATACCCATCACATTAGCGACTTCACTGTATCGACCAAACACTATCGTCTCATCGCAGCCATGGCTCACAAACCAAGTATATGCACAATGTCCCTGGGCCGTTGTTTCGCAGGCCACTCCCTCCCCCACAAACTCGACATGGCCGCCAAATACGGCTTCCAAGGCATAGAAGTCTTCTACGAAGACCTCGTCGACCTCGCAAAGTCCCTCCCTGGCGGCGATACACCGTCCAACCAAATCACCGCCGCCCGCACAATCCGCGATCTCTGCGCCGCCCGCTCCCTCACCATCATCTGTCTCCAGCCCTTCATGCACTTTGGCGGCCTGGTTGATCGTCAAGCACAAGCCCAACAATTTGAGGAGTTAAAGTTGTGGTTTGAGCTATGTCACGCATTGGAGACAGATCTGATCTTGTTCCCTAGTAGCTTCTTGCCGGAGGAGCAACTTACGGATGATATGGATGTTGTAGCCGCTGACTTCACGGTGGCTGCTGATATGGGGCTGGAGCAACAGCCGCAGATTAAGTTTGCTTTTGAGGCGTTGTGCTGGGGAACGAGGATTAACAAGTGGGAGCAAAGTTGGGATATAATCCAGCGCGTCAACCGTGAGAACTTTGGTATTTGCCTGGACAGCTATAACATCCTCGGGCGAATCTACGCCGACCCTGCAGCCGTAGGCGGCAAGACAAAGGACTGCGAGAATGTTACCAAAGAGTCCATCAAGCGGATTCTCACAGACATCGACGTCAGCAAAGTATTTCTGGTGCAGGTAGCTGATGGCGAGAAACTCAGTTCTCCTCTGAACGAGAGCCATCCGTTTTACAACGCGGAGCAACCGACGCGGATGAGCTGGTCGAGAAACGCGAGGTTATTTTACGGGGAGAGCTCATATAATGCATATCTTCCGTGTAAGAAATTACTGAGGGCTGTTGTGCAAGGATTGGGGTTTGAGGGGTGGTTGAGCTTTGAGGTGTTTAATAGGAGGTTTTGTGATAAGGATCAGATTGTGCCGGAGGAGACGGCCAAGAGAGCGGCTGAGTCGTGGGAGAAGATGAAGATTGAGCTGGGGTTGAGAACGGCGGATGATGTTCAGCCAAGATTGCAGGCCATGTTGTAAATAGTCTCCTTATTTTGTTCACGTTTATAATACCACAAGAATGCATTGTTACTATCATCTGCTCTCTTTACTTGCTCAGTGAACACTCAATCACAATTCGACAAACACTCAATCGCATCATCTGACTTGAACTGTGTGCAAACACTTTTGAACACATTTTCCGATAAACAATCTTTTGAGTCTCTAATATTGCTTATAGCTTCGTCCTCAACTTCAAGTGCTTAACAGCATACTCAATCGCAGCACTGTACCCAAAAACCCCCAACCCACAAATAACTGCCTCCGCCTTATCACACAGATAGCTATGATGTCTAAAAGTCTCCCTCGCATGAACATTCGTGATGTGCACCTCCACAAACGGGATATCAACTCCCACCAGCGCGTCTCTTATAGCCACGCTCGTGTGCGTGTAAGCACCGGCGTTGATGATGATGGCATCGATCTTGCCGCGCGCCTCGTGGATGCGGTCGACTATGGCGCCCTCGCTGTTGGCTTGGAAGGATACTAGGCTGGAGGAGAGGGATTCTGCTTGTGCTGAGGCCGAGGACTCGACGTCGGCGAGCGTGGTTGAGCCGTAGATGTGAGGCTCGCGTGTGCCGAGGAGATTGAGGTTTGGGCCGTTGATGAGGAGGAGACGACGAGACATGATGGCTTTAGTGGTCGATGTCAATGTCAATTGAGTTATTGTGCTGTTTTACTGAGTATCTCTAGTAATTGCCACTTTATCAATGATCCATCGCAAAAGTAAAACTCCGCCAATTCCCCAGCTTTTCCCATCTCCCCCATCGGCATCCCCAAACTC